>BMAO01010524.1:69719-123984 GCA_019973975.1 Trichonephila clavata | reverse complement strand
GTCCAGACTGCAACGTGTGATAATTCGAAGTTATCTTATAAAACTCTCGACAATTCGAACACTCACTATGATGTATCCTGTAGCAAACAGGTAGGAGCTTACATGTTTTGTGTGGTATTGTCTTGGCATGTCTCTCCTGAACGCAGCGCCTTTAATGACCACTGTCTTCTTCCCCTTTTTTGTATGTTTCTCGGGCGAAAATACGCTTTTATTGTTTTTCTTCAAGTGGATTATAAACCGGCCGTACCAGTTGTAAGCCATCTATATCTTTCGTCCAGCACATGTCCTTGCTACACATGTGATGGCCTGCTATTGCGAAGAAGACATGCGTAGGATTGCGTATGTTGCGTCGGACTGACATGACGCTTCATGGCTCACCTGTGTGACTTACAGCATGTGGCACTAAATAGGACATGGGCCGCACTGGAACCTGCCTTGAAGAACCAATAGTTTGGGGGACAGTGTCCGAGAGAACCAGGTGTGAAACTATTTTTATCTCCAATGAGGAATGGAAAAGGTTTGGAGGGGCGTGAAAGAGTCCTGTTCGAATGGTAAAAGAAAATATGGTTTGGGTGTGAAAAGAGAAGAGCAAAAGAGAAAAAGCGATAAAAGAAAAAAACAGGTCGAATTTTTTTGCGGATTTATAGGGGGAGACGCCTACTAACGTCGAAACTATTAAAAATATCCGTAGCTGAGTATGAAACTGTTCGTTTCTTTTAATAATCATTCTATTAATAATTATTTTTAATACATAAATATTCTTTTAATACAAGACTTTAACTTCTGTATAATATTTATGCTGTATAATGTACTTTTTAAAAATAAAATACATAATAATAATTTTATACAATTGTTTTATTACATAATTTCAAATTTAAATGTAGTAGAAAAAAATTTCTGTTAGTGAATTTTGATAGTTTTTTTCCTACCTTCTTGATAATTCGAAGTTTTTCATTGGTCTCTCCAATTTTGAATAATTGAAAGTCGACTGTATATCGGAAAACCTTTGAGGCTTAAAAATGTTATGCTAAAACTATTATTAACACATTTGGAATTAAAAACTGAAATTGATTTTAAAAGTCGCCTCACTGTGCCTGAATGGTGAATTCTCGCTTCTTAAAACTAACTTTAAATCTTTTACATACCAAGTGAAGTAGTAATTAATCTTATAAAAAAAATATAAATTGCACAAAAGTGTGTACATTTAAAAGAAAGTTTTTGATTTATAAATCGGTCCTCTCCAATGAAAAAATTGCCAAAATTTGACAAAGTAGACGCCATACGTACTGAACTAAACTCAGTGGCACAACAGCCCATGAGAGCCAAGGCCTACTGTGCCTATCTGTCTACGTGACCTGGCGTTGGGATGCTTGTGCAGATGTTTCCATCAAGTAGTTAATCTGACGTGAAACCCCCAGTATTCAGTTCCCAAGCAAGCTTGATGCTCATTTATCGACCCACTGAAGGGATGAAAGGCTGAGCCGATCTTGCCCAGCCCGGGATTTGAACCCCTTACCTTTGGCGGGGAAGCGTGATACACTACCTCTCAGCCACTGGGCTTCCGCGATACTTAAGCACCGAAATAATTTCATTCTACAAGAGTTACATGAAGGCTATGGCAACAGACTCCATTCTTGAGACTCACTAATGTGACGCCAATCTACGATTTTTCTTGAATTTTTATAGCCATGAATTCCTAAAGAGTTTTATCTGAAATAGTGTGCAGACGGCGTAGGAAATATACCCGGATTAGCTTAAACTATTTAGGTTATTTCATACTCTATATTCCTTCCTTGTGGTACCCAAGATACGAAAACAAATAAGTACAATACAAAAAAAAATTTCCTAGAATGCTTTCCAGAGGGAATTGACTCACTTTTCATTCTGTCAATGTATAAAACATTACTATAGTTTTCGATAAGAAATTTAACAAAACAGAGCAATAAATTCTGGTATAGCTTATTCTATTTATAAAATAAATAACTTATGTAGAATAGTGGTAACTCTATTCCCGTTTTCTTAAAACTTAATCTGTATTTACTGCAAAATATTACGATAGTTTACAGAAAATAACTCGTATATAAGTGTACTTCGGTATCTGATTTTAACGGCAACAGAGAAGAATTCAGAGTATATTCTACATCTCTTTCAACAACACTGATTCAGCCAAACAAAAATATTAAGTTTTAGAAATCTGTGAGAAAGTAAGTATTTTTTCTAATATAAATATGAGCCATTTTAAAGTGCCAAACTAATCCTATTAACACACAGCTTATTGATATCCAATAAATATGAACTATCTTAACAATAAATTGTCATTTTGTGTTATACAACACCAAAAAAAATATTTTACAAAAACATTTACCATTCTCTTATGTAAAGGTATTCTGTATATAGTCATTGGTTTCAGCCACTGCTAACACATTCAACAGCGTTCACTCACGGTATGATACGTATAAAGCAATCAAAGGGGGAAAGTTGGAAAGCCTTTTCCAGTATGAGTGCCATGGAAAAAGAAAAATTTAAAGTATTTTTGAACAGTCTGTTTCGAGAGATAAGAATAAAATCAATTTCTAATTTTTTTTTCTTCCTGATAAAGTTTACTCTCTTCAAAATAAAGTAATATCCAAAGAAAAGAAATGACATTCGAGAAATATTTTACGCATAATAAAAGGATGAACAGAAAAACCTTGACACGTTTTCGGTATTTGAGAAAGATGCTATTTTGAAGCAAAATCTTTCAAACTTTATTAACCTACTTTCGAAGACATATTTTTCCCAAAGAGATGTTTCTTTAATAATTCGCTGTCAATGCGAATAATGTGTGGGGATGTATTATTTCATAATAAATTAAGACTACTAAAAGTCATCTTAAAAATATAAATTCAACATTTTTATGTAATTATTTCTATTTTTAAAGAACTTCAGTTTCCAACAAAATAATTTATGCATAATATAAAATTCTGATTTAATTCACTGTAATTTTCCTTGTTACAAAATGTTCCCGAAATTGTCGAGAATTAAAAAATTGTCTGGCAAGTTTCCAAAATTTATCTTAAAATTTAAAAAGAAATTTTACTTCTGATTTTGATAATTTAGTCTCGTGCTAAAATTATGCAGATCACATAGCTTGAAATCTAGTTATTTTTATTAAATTTCCTATGGACTAAATTCATGACGGTCACATGATAATATAAACACGTGTTCTACATCGAATTCAAAACGGACAATAAACGAAAGTTCGTACCTTTTATTCTATTTGTAAAACTTAGGTAAAATTTCAAATTGCATAGTTGGGTAAAGATTCTCAAGAGTTATAAAAAGAAATTTCTGCAAACAAATTTTAAAATTAAAGAAAAAAGTCTTGTTTTATACATGAATTTTTAATTTAGGGACAAATATTTTTTTAGAAAAAAGTTTCTGTAAAAACATAATTTGGCAGCAACGAAGTGCATGAACTGATTTGTTGAAAATAGATAATTGCATTTATCGTGACTATGACGTCACGTGTTTTTGAACTTGATTGGGTAAAAACACGAGGTTTAAAATTATGTGATTATGACGTCACATGAATTTAGTCCATTCCGTTATATTCTTTACCCAATAAAAAAATTAATTTATGAAGAGTTACCAAAGTTATAGAAGGATTAAATTTTACACAAAAAAAAATCCCTCAAAATTTATATTTTTACCAACAGCTTATTCTGTACATAGAAAAATAAAAGATATGATCGGTTTAAACCGATCACTAATTTACCAGTTTTGAATAATCAAATTATCTCAAAATAAACCTAGGAAATAGTCTGAAAACTGTGAATGCTGATTGTTTGCGCTTTTGTTTTGAAACTTATAAGCCTAAAATTATAAGTTCATAGAAGCGTATATTGCCATTTTGAATGCAATCGAGTAATACGTAGTATGATCCGAAAGTTTGGGGACAAGATGCAATAACTTACCCTGAATAATTCAAGGCACCGAAGCACATCCACCTTCAAAGTAGTCGCCGTAAGCGACGATACACTTCTGCCAGCATTTGTATAACTTCTAGAAACCATTTTGCAAGGCCTACTGCGATGGGGGTTTCACCTCATTTGATGACACAAAATGGTGTCCCTGTAAATATTTTTTTATTGATGGGAACTGGTTAAAGTCACACGGGGTTAAATCCGGGAATAGGGGGGAAGCGGTGTGGAAGCACATTAGTGCGAGTTTTGGCGAGACACTCGTATCAATTGGGATCTACGTGCTGGTGCATTGTCATGTAAAAGGTACGAGTCGCCACTCTGTCAGAACTGACATCGTTTACGACCCAAACGAATTCCCTCAAACGATGTAAAATACATAAATAATGCTTCTTGTTATTTGTTCGTCCTTCGGGAATAAATTCTGAATGCACAATTCCTTGAAAATCAGAACGACCTCCATCATTACTTTCCCTTTGCTCCGGTCCTGCCGGAATTTTTTTTGATTGCGGTGAGCCTGGAGACTTATGTTGAGGACGCATGATTTCGATTGGATGTCAAATAACACCACGTTTCGTCACCTGTAATGACGAGATTCAAAAACCCTGGAAACTTGTTGGCTTTGTCGATTAAATCACCCAGTCTTTTTATTCGTTCCTCCTTTTGTTCAGTTGTCAACAATCGAAGGACAATGTACAGGGACACTCTGTGCATGTTGAGATCTTTCGTTAGAAAACGCTGGCAACTTGTCTTCGAGAAGTGTGTGGCATCAACGATTTTTCTAATTATTTGGCGACGATCTTTTCGAACACATTCAAACACCAACGCAATATTTTCCCTTCCATGAAGTAGAAGTTTGTCCAACGCGTTCATCGTCATCGATGGATTCCCGGCCCTCCTTACAACTCCGATGCCATTCGTAATTTTTGGATCTCTTCATGAAAGATTCACCGGAACACCTTTCTTAGCATCTCCATAGGTGTTTTACCTTAGCGTTGATAGAGTTTAATGTTGCAGCCGTGTTCAAGGAAAGTCACCTTTCTTGCGTCGTGGAGCAGAAGATAGCAGCTGCGAGTGCGGTTTGGTCACATGACTTGGACTAAGCCAACCTGGGCAAGTAGGGTTGGGTTGGGAGAATCCATTTCAAGTGGTTTAATTTTAGGTACTTTCGTCGTCAGGGAATGGCTGAAATCCCAAATTTTTGGATCGTACCTCGTAAAAAATATAATTGAACGCAGACGGTACAATCTCAGTCCTTTCCAAACCGGGGCAATCATAATTAACTTTGACAAATTCAACAGTCGAATTTGTTTATCAGTCAATTTTTAACAGTTTAATTTACACAATTCATTTTACAAATTGTAGCACTTCCAAACATATTTCATAAATTTGTTGTGTTTACTATGAACTAATCTGTTTGCATAAATTTTCTTGGAAATATTTAGAAATTCTTAAATTCATGACCATCATCTAACAAAATCAAAGATTTCGAATTCACTATTCCTTTTAAAGGTTGTAGTATTCACAGAATATATTTTTAAAAATTTCATATGGGGAGAAGTAAAAGGAATCAAAAAAGGTATATAAATCCCTTTCAATAGAGCACAGTGAGCCGTAGTAAACTTGTTCCCTCAAATCAGAGGTCTTAAAAATCAAAATAGCTAACTATTATACAAAATTCTTTTTCTTAAATCAATCTTGTTCCCAAAAATAATGTACCATCGCTAGACAAAAATAGCCCAATAAAGAGTTAAAATAGAAAATGAAAAGGACGAACATCAAACACATTCCGTAATTCTTATAACAGAACAAAGTTTATATCATTTTTAATGGCTCAAAGAGGATCACACACACAATCAGCGACTAATTAACTTTATTAAGGCAACTAATTGATTTCTAAAAGGCCTCATTACATTGGCGTCCTTCTTTTGAAGAAATAAGCTATTTAAAGCATTTCTTTACTTATGTTGACAAATATCCGTTATTATAGGCATCAAAATATTTAGTATTTTTAGTACGCTTCGTTACAATCTTTATTGTATTTAAAACATACCTACTCGTGATACAAGTTCCGATACAATTATAAAGGAGTTAAAATTTAAAAAACTTTGCAATAAAATTTATACTAGATCTTACAGTTTTTATTTACCTGTAAATTTAACAGTGTGTAAATCTTATTCAAAATGTGATCTCGTGATTTCACGCTGACCTTAATCTTGGGCCAATCATCTTTCGAGGCATGTATTACTCCATGCGAGTTTCCATCGTTGATTTCCTTCGAAATTATTTAAAACTTCAAAGTGGCATACCATTTTGGGCACATTTTTGCCTCTAATACAGATCCCAATTTACACCTCTTTGTGTTCTGTGAAATCAGGCACACTCTCCTTCCACCCCGCTGTGTTTGTCTTCGTCTTAGAAGCAGAGTCCTGTTGAAAAAACACAATAGTTCCAATTAAACAGGTTTCCGTTCAGAAGCCTTACTGCTTGTTTTATGACAGTATTTTGCCATGGGTTTCACTCCTTTCTAGTCAAAATGAATCTCTGAGACGCCTTCATATCTGATACCCCACCAAGCAATTATGGAAACCGGATGATGAGCTCCCTGAGCGCGTTTTTCTTCTCTTTATCTTCTTGAGCATTCCTTGTGTATACACGGCCATTCTGGTGGTTGGAAGATTCTTCAACGTCAAACATTTTCCCGTTACCAAGCAGAATGCCTCTCTGGCCGTTATGAGCGGGCCACCGTAACAGTGGTTTTCTTTAAAGGTACCTCAGGTGCTTTACTTTATTTGCACAGGGTGGGGCAGGAGAACTTCCTGTTGTGAAAATGCAATAAAACACACTACATGTTTCCTTTAACTTTGTTATTTTCCGCCTACCACATAACATTGGAATTTTGAATTTACACAGTTTTAAACACAATGTCTGAAATGTCGCCCTCCATTATCAATACACTGATACAGTCGATTTCCAAAACTTTCGAGTCGCTTTTTCAAGAATATTGGCCGGGATATCAATTTCGCCTCGAATGTTGCTCCGTACGTCTTCCGCGGTCTTGGAGGGAACTTTGCAAACCAGAAACACGAGATAAGTCCACAGAATGTAATCAAGAAGGGATAAATCAGGTGAGAACGCAGCCCAGTTTGCGTCCACTAGTAGGGAGATCAGTCATTCGGGTAAGGCTGCTCTTAAAACACCCATGGAAACCCTGGAGGTCTGGTGTGTGTACCCCAACTTGTTGTAACCACACATTGTTAATCCCAGAGTCCCAGAGGTTATTGAAAAATACTGTCGAAGAATCCCAAACAGCACAACCGCACTTTCTCAGAATGAGGGCGAAAAGACCCAAGCAGGATAGCGATTTTTATTTTATATCGAGAAATATCAAGCGGCGCGATAGCGCTTTGTTCATTTTAGACCGATGAATCCCAATCGGAGCTATAGCATTGTTTTATCTATTGTAAAATGTACTATTTACATTTAAAAAAAGCTGTTTAATGTACTTCCTTCAGTAATTTTGAGTAAATTTGAGCAATTCGTGACTTCAACAATCGGTAACTCACCATCAGTTGTCCATAATGTTCGAAATGTGCTGGGTTTTCTCGACACAAAAGCGTGATCGCACTGCTTTGGGACCCAAACTGTTAAGACCCCTTTCTTGGAAAGCGGATAGGAATTGTTGGATCATTGTCACATATAGGTCAGAACAAATGAACTCGTTCCACATTTTTAGTTGTTCTAATGGTCTTCGGTTCTTTAGTTGTTCTAATGGTCTAAAGATGTCTTCCCGTTGCTCGGAAGGCATCTATACACATTAAAATACACTTTCAATCAGCAGGCATACATATTGACGAAAAGCACGTTGCAATGCAATCACCAACCTACTGTTAGAGAAATACGCCTCCACAGCAAATGCGCGCTCTTGTCTGGACTACAACATGTTCGAGACTGAGAGGGGCGGGAACACAAATATCTCACTCTATTCTTTCCGCCGAATTCTTCCCCACACCCCTCCCCTCTCTACGAACATCACTAACATTTACAAAACAGGAGGTTTCCGCACCCCACCCTATAGGAAAATTTCCAGTAATTCTTCAATTATCTCTTAGTCTAAGATCTTCGTTTCTTATGTAATACATTTTTCGTTTTCATGCGTTCATCTTTTGTAGCAAGAAGAGTCTTTCGACAAAGATTTCGACGAGTTCTCACCGAGATTGCTTTGACGAGAGCTGTTGTTCTCATCAAACACACGGACGTACAGAAAGTACGTGCTAGTATCGTATAAGAATTTTCTTAAATGTTCCATAATTGAATAACCTTTTAATGTGCAAATATTTAAAAGACGTAAAAATCTCCAATGTACTAAATTTTTTTTGATGCAGATAAGATTAAAATTTTATTCTGTTAAAATACAGAAACCTTGGGTGAAATTTTGAAAATCCTAGCGCAAACGAAATCAAGAAAATTTTACATTTCTCAACTACTTTTTTTTGTCGAATTAAGGAGATTACGTTCGAGGCCCTGATTTATAAAAAGCGCATAAATGAATAATTTGTTTATTTAGTGTCACTTGAATTAGAATATACACAAAATTTTTTGAAGCACATTAGAAGAAAAAATTATTTAAATGCAATTTTTTGGTAACAAATGAAGAGAGAATGACATTTTCAAAACATTCTTCTATAAAAATACTTCTATAATGATATTTTGCCTGTACATTCTTAAGATTCTATACCGCAATTAATCTAAAATGTTTGAAAAATTATCATTACTTTCAGAATTACGATCAATTGAAATGAAAACGGATGTTTTTGTGTTAAAATACCTACTGATGTAATAAAATAGGAATAAATTCACTTCTAAATTAAACATTTCAAAAATCCTAGTTCAACCCTGGTATAGAAATCCTAGCTATATATAGGCAAACTGTTATAGAAACTTTTTTTGTACCTACAGAATATTTTCAAAATATGTCATTCTTTCCTCCTATCTTTTGCCAACGAAGAATTGCATTTAAATATTTTTTCTCGTAATAATATTCTTAAAACACTTGTATATGTGCATTCTAATTGAGCTGACACTAATTTTTTTTTAAAGGATAATCATTTACAGTAGAACGTCGTTTATCCGAATCGATTGGGACCGGAACTCCGTTCGGATACGCGATTGTTCGAATAACCGAAAACTAAATGAGACCCATGCAGTATATTAAACCGGACACTATACGAATATTGAAAATCATCACATGCGTGAAACGTGCTTGAAGGGAAAGCAAAATAGGTGCAAAATGTCGCAATTTTACCTTTATTGTGGAAATAATCACTTATTTTTCGCTGTACCTTCGTGTTTTCACTGCAAGGTCTCTGATTCTCTTTAGCAGCAGTAGTTGAGTAGGACAGTACTCTGATTGTTGTTCATACCACTCCATAGCTGTCTCTAACGCAGCAAACACGTCTGCATTTGATGGATCCTCGTTACTTTCGTTGCTGTTGTCCTCATCTTCATCCGTTTCGTCGTCTACAAGGTCGGATTTTTCTTGCACGGAAGTAACAATCTCGTCATCATTTAGCCTTTGAAGTCCATTGACTTTGGCATTGCATGCCATTCAGGTTTCTACATCAACAAACCGATCTAATACTCCGCGCATATGTTTACCAAATCACACAACTGAAATTCCCCAAATATCCCTAGCCTTGAGTTTCCCCGTCACTTATTGGCCTCACGCGAAATAACTGTTTAGTATTGCACTGTTCGAAAACGTATCTGGACTTTGGTCCGGATAATAAACGTTCAGATAAACGACGTTCTACAGAATACGCTCTTTCAAAATCATGGTTTCGATTATAGTCAGTCCCCTTTAAGTATACCTTTAGATGTCTATTAATACTAAATCGACATGTTTGTCAATTATCTTACCAACTACATACAATGTTTCAAACATAATGCACCTTTCGTGTCTTTTCTTAAATACTTATATTTTCCTTTTCTTGAGTTAATTGCCCCTTTTAAAAAAAGGTACTTAATTTATCAAAAATATCTTGGAAGTGCTGAAACTAGAAATGGTCTTTAATTTTCTCCCAGAGTTTGCTTATATGCAGGGGATGATTATCTTACAATATATAGGGTGCCCAAAAAGTATGATTACTCTTTCAAAGTTTAAAAATAAACAAAGATTATTTACTCTTGCTGTTTTTTTAAGTTCCATAAAGAAAAATAAAAGTTTCTGCTTAATGAAATGCAAACTAGATAGTTCAACGTTTTAAAATGGCTTCGATGTCGGGACAAGTATAAGTTGTTTACCGAACAACCATGGTTTACTGAATTTAAATCTGCAACTCATCGCTATCAGTAGTGCTCTCGATCATGCTCTCAACTCTAATAAGGACACTATCTGGATCCTGACAGACAGCAGAAACTCCATTCTATATCTGAAGAATCGGCCAAAGATCATGGACAGAACTGGTCTAGATATTATATCCAAATTGGCTAGGATTGGTCAGAGAAAACAAGTGTCTTCATTGGATACCATCGCATGTGGGTGTGCCTGGGAACGGGGAAGCTGATGCTGGCTGGTAGGGGTTGTAATTTCCCTAACCCCAGTTCCTCTGTCTTGAGCCACTCTGAAATTCATTTCCTTCACAAAGCTAAAATGAATCTGACTTGACGAAAACCTCCCGCTCACCACTGGTACGCAGCTAAGAGTCCTGGTCACCTAAGAGTCCAGGACATCCAGAGCTCTTCAAACAGCCTTGGCGCGCTTTAGAAGCGGTCACTTGCGTGGTATGATCTTGAAGCAGGGGGTAAAGTCTTTATCTGTCCCTGCTCTCTCCCTGCTTTTCATTCTCATCTTCTGGACTGCTGGCACATTTCCCTGGTACAGCTGTTTGGAAATCAAAACCTGTTTGGTGTCATTTTAATGTGGAAAGATCAAATGGGCTTGGTGTTGGCTTTCCTGCTCCAACGGGATTTGAAACAGCAACAAATATGCAACACATGTACAACACAAATGGGGCACCACCACACTGGAGTGTGGATGCAAGAAAAAGTTCCCCAGGCGATAGATGGAAAGAGGAAATCCAATACCGTGGCCACCTAGATCTCTAAACATAAGACTTCTTGTAGAGAAACGTGAAAAGCGTTTAATTTGTGACGCTGATTAAATGAAAAGTCGAATTACAATGATATCCAGATTATTGATCCTGCAATGCTCCCTAAAACGTGGCTAGAAAATTTCGTATAGACTCGATGTGTTGCACGCAACTAATGATCATCATATCTAGCAAGACAACCTCTCGTGTGCCGTGCCTTACTTTAGCACTACCTTCCTCCACTATGACCTTATTTACTTTTCTGCTCCAAGTTTTCTCGTTTATAATCCCAAAGTCCGATTCTACTGAATCTGCCCATCTCAGCCTTGGTCTTCCACGTTTCCGAATCCCAGTGATTTCGAACTGCAATGCCTTTTTGACAACATTATCATCTAGAATTCGAATTATATGGGCCAACTTATTCTACTTATTTTTATGTATTTAATGATGTCAGGTTGTTTATTAATTCTGTAAAATTCAAAAATTGTATTTTCTTCACCAGCAATGTGTTTTTGTTTACTCCTCCAAATATACTTCGAAGTCTTTTTCTCGGAAAAGATGCCACATTCGATTTTCTTCAAGTTCTGTTATTGTTCAAGCTCAGAAGAATATTTTAGAACTGGTCTAATAAGAGTTCTGTAAATTAAAAATTTTGCGTTTCTTGAAAGAAATTTAGATTTTAAAAAATCTCTTCAATCCATAAAAAGCCTTCCATGTATAATCGATTCTGGATTTCATGAGATATTCTGTTATATCAAAAAACAGGTAATAATTGACCTTGCGTTGAGGTAATCAGAGGTAATAATTGACCTTGCGTTGAGGTAATCAGAGGTAATAATTGACCTTGCGTTGAGGTAATTAGATGTAATAATTGACCTTGCGTTGAGGTAATCAGAGGTAATAATTGACCTTGCGTTGAGGTAATCAGATGTAATAATTGACCTTGCGTTGAGGTAATTAGATGTAATAATTGACCTTGCGTTGAGGTAATTAGATGTAATAATTGACCTTGCGTTGAGGTAATCAGAGGTAATAATTGATCTTATGTTGGTAAAACTTTTAACTGTTCCAAATTCACAACTAATGATGCATATATTGAAATCATGTAATAAAGCATTATAAAAATGTTTCTTTAAAAAAAACCGTAATATATATATATTTTGTAAATCAATATTTGAATCTGTAGTCATACTTTTCTAAGACCCGCTATATCTGATTATTCATGGAAAAACATTTTTCATTTTGTTTACTTTATTCCTTAAACCACCTCTCATTATGTTCTATTTGTATGAAATCCGACACAGTGAATAAATTTTAAATTTCTAAAAGGGCAAACGATTCCGAAGGTTGGGGAAATATTTAACCTCAATTTAAAATAAAAGGAAACAAATCTCAAATCGAGTCGAGCTTTTAAATTTATTTACAAACTACTTTTCTTGAATTTCAATAAACTAGCTATTTACAAAGCAGAAGTAAAGATTTGTTTTCTGTAAGAAGTGCTGTATTCCGATTATTACTCTCCGTGTATGTGAGATTTTCTTCTATTAAAATAAATTGGTAGTTTCAATTTCCTGTCCCTATTTTTAAATTTACTTTTATACTCTTGTTCAAAACTACAGGTAAATATTGCTTTAAACTTTGCTATTTTGACACGTACTTTACATTTTGAACACGTTATTTAATGACTTAAAAAAACTTCAATTTTCTACTTTTGCAATTAAAGTTTAAAAATACAAGAAAGATTATGAAAAAAAATTGTACTTTTTTTCTAAATTAATAATTCAGAACTTGAATACTATTTGTACGATTGTTTAAGAAGTTCACCTCTTATCCCCTAAATGATGAAATAAATTGATTCTATATGGGGAACCAGATTATTTCCAAGTACATTTTTTACTATCACAAACAATGCTGCAAAACCATTCGAAATACATTCAATTGTGCAGTGTTAGTTTGATTTGAAATTTTCACAAGAGATTATTAAACTTTCTGGATTAATAAACTTTAAAGTTTCTTAAATCCAAAATATCTATACCACAGAAAATATTTGCGTCCATGGGGAAAATTTTAAAAAAACTGTAACGCATTTTTGAGCCCTTTTTTAAGCCACATTTGAAGGTTTATGTTTATAAATTTGTTTAATATATTTCAATGTATAAGAAATGATAAATTCAGTTGAACAGAGAATTTTTTTTAAAAAATGACATTTGTAGCGCGCTATACTGTGAGGATTTTCTTTTAAACTAATATGTATATATACAAGGGGTGATCAAATGAAAAGGTACGAAACGACATAAAAATGAAACAGTTAAATATTTGCGTATTCCTCCATGGGAGAATGTAGTGAGACTTCTCAGGATGCCATTGGAGGCTCTGACTGAGATCGGATCATGCGCGGGCGCCCGCATGCGCAGGAGAGAGCAAAGGCTCTTATAAAAAGCGGCGTCCAAATGATGCGGCAGTCCGTATGAGGACAGGATGGCGTTCACGTTTCAAAATTCGACGATTGAGGAGGAGCGTTCTGACAGAGGAAGGTGAGAAACCGGCTGCTATTCATCAACGGATGGTGACCGTTTACGGGGAGAAATGTGCCTCTGACACGTCTGTCAGAAAATGAAGTGCCCGTTTTCGTGCAGGCCGTGAGAGTGTGGGTGATGACCAGAGACCAGGCCAGGTAAAACACTGTCATCACGAGCGATCTCATCGACAAGGTAGACGACCTAGTGAGAAGTGATCGGCGTGTCACATTGCGAATGTTGGCGCTGAAGGTGGATGTCAGCTATGGAACCGAGTGGACAATTGTTCACGACAGGTTGCGATTTCGGAAGGTGTGTGCCGCATTGGTTCCGAAGCAGCTCACCGACCAGCAAAAGAAACTGCGTATGGGACTAGTACTGCAACATCTGTTTCGGTATCAGGAAGACCCCGCTTTCGTGAAGCGGGTCGTCACAGGTGATGAGACCTGGTGCCATCACTACGAGCCAGAGACAAAGCGGGACAGCATGCAGTGGAAGCATGCGTCGTCACCTCCCCCTAAAAAGTTCAGAGCCGTGAAGTCAGCAGGCAAGGTGTTGCTCACTGTCTTTTTCGACGTTCAAGGTCAGCTACTTGTGGAATTCCTCGAGCACAGAAAAAGCATTAACTCCGATGTGTACTGTGAGACACTCCGACACCTACGCAGATCCATCAAGAACAAAAGACCGGGGCTGCTCACGAAGGGTGTGGTTCTGCTCCATGATAACGCGCGTCCACACGTCTCCAGAGTCACACAAATGGAACTGGAGAAGTTCAAATGGGAGACGTTGGACCATCCGCCTTACAGTCCGGACATGTCGCCCTGAAATTTCCATGTGTTTGGTCCACTGAAGAAACACCTGAAAGGGAAGCTCTTCAATTCGGACGACGTACTCAAGGATACTGTGAAGGACTGGGTCTCGTCACAGCCACAGGAATTCTGGGAACAAGGAATCCTGCGGCTTGTTCATCAGTGGGATCGTTGTGCTCAGGCCTATGGTGTATATTTTGAATAAAGTCTACATTTGTACCTACCGTGTCGTTTCGTACCTTTTCATTTGTGATCCCCCTTGTATATGTATATATATATATATTATATATATATATATGGATCAATACTCTCAGATGTCCCATTTTCCTTTCACCTACATGTTGACTCTCATACAACCCATTATGACGGTGAAGTCGAGGCCATCCATCTTTCTGCTCATTTCTACCTAACTGTGATAAGGCTGTAATTTTATCGGAATCAAGTTCTGCCCTTCGGGCTTTGGCAAGTAACCTAGAAAAACAAAATTTCCAAGTCCAGAATTGTAGAGAGCTACTGAGAAGAATTCAGACAAATGTTGTCTTCCTTTAGGTGCCTTCCCATTGTGGTCTTTGGAGAAATGAGATGACGGACCTCTTGGCAAGAAGAGGCACGGATATTCTCCAAAGGTCTTCCAAAGACCCACCTCTTCACTCTGCTAAACTTGAAATTACAGTAGAACGTCGTTTATCCGAGCGCTTTTTATCCGAAGTGTCAAACACCCGGACCAAAGTCCGGATACGCTTTCAAACAGTGCAACGTGCTCAACAGTTGTTTCGCGTGAGGCCAAAAGTGACGGGAAACAACGACAACGAAAGTAGCAAGGGTGTATCCAATGCTGGCGCGTTTCTGCGTTAGAGACAGCTATGGAGTGGTACGTCACCTGAGTTGGCACCCACCTCTCCTAACTACCACACCAAATGGAGTGGTACGAAGAGCAATCAGAGTGCTGTCCTACTCAACTAACTGCTGTTCAAGAGAATCAGAGACCATGCAGCGAAAAAATGAAGGTGCACAATGGTACAGCGAAAAATAAGTGATTATTTCCCACAATCAAGGTAAAATTGCGACATTTTACACATATTTTGCTTTCTCTTCAAGCACGTATCCCGTATGGGATCATTTTCAATATTTGTATAGTGTCCAGTATTATATACTGCATGGGTCTCATTTAGTTTTCGGTTATCCGAACAATCACGAATCCGAACGGAGTTCCGGTCCCAATTGATTCGGATAAACGACGTAATAGGATCTATAACATGTATAGTGCAGGTGTCAGGGCTATTAAGAATAAACCTTGGAGGGTGATATTAAAACCTGACTATGCCTCGGTCTCCCCTCGTGCACTTGCTGAGTTTAGACTATTTGACTTATTGCTCTTTCGTATAGTTTTCATTTGACTGTCTCACCTGTTAATGTGTTCTGCGATTCTGGACAAGTCATTGACGCTGCTCATTTAGAAGTCTTGCTGTGCACTCAAGAATTTAGACTGCATTTTAAAAAAGTATTGGAGAGAGTTAATTGCCTAATGACCTGATGGTCAATGGCCAGATATTTCATAAATATTCTTTGAAGTTTCCTTTAGAGTTTAACTGCTGCCTCCATAAATTGGAAATGTAGCTTACAGATTAAGTACTAAGATGCAAAACTGAGTGAATATTAGTTAATTGGAAAGTTAACGACTCTCTGCAAGAATATCTGAGTTTTGCATATTAGATTTATCAACTAGTAATACATCGTTACAAGATCCAAAAACTTATTGACGTTAATAGTGGATTTCATATGAAAAAATCTCGACCGAACCTTACTGATCTTTGGATTTGAGACCAAGTTTTCAGCGAGTCTGCAATCTTTCAGGTAGGTTTACTTTTCCTTATTCACATTATAATTAATGATCCTCATAACTTTTGAATAAGATAAATTGATAAATAAGTAGATTAATCCTTGCTAACTTCTTGTGTTTTGTGTCATAGCATCTACTCTTATTGTAAGTTCAGATTCAAGTCGCAATCTCTCGAGTACGAGACCTCAGGAGTTTAAAGATCAGACTGTGTGAACGGATACAAATTGTATAGCAAGAATTCGAAGGAATAGAATCTCTTTAAAATGCAAATAAAGGTTTCACATTTCCATTTTAAATATACGCTTTATAATCAAACAATTACTTCTTGCTATAGTATATATATTGCTCAAATTTTTAACTTTTATTCTCGCATCCATAGATTTGGCAAAGAAAAAAAAACTAGATTCCACCAAAGGTAGCAACAACTGAGGTTGCCGATTCCGAAGCGTCCTGGCTACTGAGGATCTTCTGAAGTGGGCCTATAAGTGGAGTTAGACTGAGCTTTGGTGCTTTTGGGGTAAAAGCTGGACACTCGAAGATATGTTTTGGCTGGAGCGGTTGGGCAATTTTTATAATGTATGCAAAATCTTGTTTTATCAGGATGGATTTCCATACTCTTGTAATGACGAGTTCTCAGTCTTGTGATTTTGTATGTTACGATTCTTCAGGAGTCGAAGTCTGTTTGGTCTCTTAACCCTTCGCGTACGGCTCCCGCAATTTAACCGGGGTATCAATTTCGTCCCCGATTACGGGTCACGGGAAAATCCGGTCGAAGAATTTTTTCTCTTTATTTCGGTACTGATCCCGCTCTTTCCCCCCGTGTAGATTATAAAAACATCATTTGATGCTTATTTTTGCTTCCAGAGAGCACTAGAGGGTTCAGGAATTTTTTTTCTCTCGTTTGATTTTATCCCCAGCATATTTGAGTGTTTGTATTCTTTTTGAAACATAAATTTGCCTCTCAACATCCCTTTACTAATCTAGGGAAGCATAAATCCTGGATTCCAACAAATATTGACAAAATGGTCATTTTTTGCACTTTTATTTTTGCAAAGTTCAGTAAAAATACCAGATTATTACTGGTATTGGTCGAAAACAGAATCTATAAACATGCCAATATTTTCAAAAATTATGAAACGTGATCGTTTTTACTTGAGGATAAGTCTCCATCTTGTCAATAATGAAAATTTTGATCCATCCATCCTTGCGCTAAGTTATGGAAGATTTATGATGTTACTGAACACTTTAGAAATGCTTTCCAATGGTCGTTTGTCATGGAAACAGTATATTCCTTTGAAGTGTTTCTTTTATTTTTTTTCTGTTTTATTACAAAATTTATGCAACATTTTACGAGATAAAGTGTTTAAAAATTATATTCATCTGAAAATAAAAATATCACATGAATTTTTTAACTTTTAACCCCTGCCCGCTGATATATTTTTTGAAACGTAAAAGCTATTAAAATTCTTGTATTATTTAAAACAACTGATGAAGATATGAATTGTAGCATATGTAGATAAAGAAAATATAAAAAAACCCGTATTTGAGGACCGGAAAGTATAAAAATTTACCCGTACGCGGAGGGTTAAAGGAAATGAATAAAAGTCTAGATCTAGCCACAACTTTTGCATCAGCAGTGAGATGGTGGTTCAAGATTGGTCAGTCTCTGGCTTCTTTGGCCAAGTAATGAGTGCGTTCATTTCTCATGTGCAAGTATCTATTGCAGCACACAGGTAGGAAATCTATGGAGCAGGTGATGTTAGTCTCTCCGATTATGATGGCCTTTAAGGCCGATTTAGAATCTGAAATGATTATCAATCCTTCCGTAGTATCCATAACTTGCGAGACAGACATGTATATTTCCCCCAATGGGGCTGAATTTTAACAACTTAGCTTTTGCAGACATGGCAAGTTCCCAGATGTGAGAGCCATTTCATGGTGGCACCATCTATTGGCAGCCTCGCTTCCAAATTTAGACGCTCGAATTAATTTTAATTCAAGCTCTCGTCGGATGTTCTTCTTTGATTTAATTTTGCAGAGAGTATCAGAGCAAAATTGATACTCAAGGGATCGTTTACGTGCCATATAATCTCTTGACATGCATGCCTACCATTTTCGCAAATCTATCAACTCCAGCCGGGATCGAACCCGGAACCTTGGGCTTACGAAGCGGGAACCCTATTTCTAAGCCACTGGAGTCGACAGACATGTATATGGTGAGGTCTTCTCAAATTTAACTTACGTTTCTAAAATCCATTACACATTGCACATAACTTTGAAATTTATGTAACATTTTATATAATTTGCAAAATAAGGACACATTGGAGAATGTTATTTTAAAAATCCCAATTTTTGTATAAACAGCCACCATTTCAATATATTCCACCTCAAAAAAATTTAAATTTTTGTCTTTCAAAAATTGATTATGTAGATGATCAATTCAAAAGAAACAAAATTATATTTTTCAAGTAGTTTTCTTATAGAACTGATGAATATATAAAATCTGGTAACCTCTTCTATAATATGCATACTAACTAAATCTCTCTACACAAATATTTATTAAGAATTAAATTTCATTTAAATTATGATTGTAATTTAATAATTTGAAATGCTTTCATACAATAAAATTTAAATACCTTTCAATGGCAATTTTGTCAATAGCTCCTTTATAGGATCATGCTATTTTTCATACTTTTTCTTACATTCCTCTTTTTTTTTTTATATCTTGTGTATTTTTTCCATTACTTTTCTGCCTCGTCATTGTTTTCTGTTGTCGGGTATTTCTTAATTTAAAAAAAATGACATTCTCCTAATCTTCAGAACTCAGTATATCCCTATTCTTCTCGTAAGTTTTTATGTAGAAAGAATAAATTTTTTATAGAAATTGATAAATCAGTACGTTCTTTTGGCGAACAATAAAAGTGCGTGTTGATGCCTCCCTACTTATAAGCGCTTTACTGCTGTGAACGAAAATTTCGTTTTGGCTAAAAAAATCTATGTCTGAAAATGCTTTACATTTCAGAGCTTATAAAAGTACAATTAAAGACCACGCATATACTCTTGGTTAAAGGTACTTAAATCAAAACTTACCATTCGAAAACGATTCTGTATCTTTAAATATTCGCTGTCCCTCCATATCTCACTCAAACTCATGCCATTTATAGCAGTAGATAACACACCCACACTGAGTTCAGGCTTCGTATGAAATATGTTGCAGGTCTTATGCCAACCTGTTGGAAAAACAACAAATGAACTTTTAAGCGATTGCTTTTTCCACTACTTTTATAAAATAGTTTTGAAAACGTTACAAAATCACTTTTAAAATATTGACAAAATATTCAGGGCTGTTTAAGTATTCCATCAGATGTCCTCGCTAAGCAATTTTTAAGCTCTTATATTTATTTCATAAACATCGCAAACATATAGCTTATTGTGTACATTGAGACATTTATCAGAAGTATGCATACTTCAATAACGTTTAGTAATATTGAAATAAAATTTAAAACTATTAAATATCGTCCTTAATTATTTTAAGTCGAAATTTCAGCAATTATATTTCAAAAGATTAATTAAAAGTTAATTCCACAAAACTGAGTTATTAGCGCTGAAAATAAACTTGATAAATAAAAGTTATTTGTTTTGATATAAGTTTGTTTTAGTATCATTTAAAACAAAGGTTCCGAAAGTGGGCGTTGTAGTTTTTCAGAGAGGTGGTGTAGTAAACAAGTGATAGATAAATCATACAAAATGAACTGATTTTAAAATAAATCTTTAGCTTTGAGGGTTTTAAGGCACTATTTGAATTAGAAGAGATATCAACAATATAGAATATTTGAAATACGGCTTTATTCAATCATCTACGAGCCAATCATTACCTATGTTTGTGCTCAGTGGGTTAAAAACCATATTTAAATTAAGCTTACTCAACTAAAGGAACATATGGCTAAATAAATAGCTAACAAAAACGCATGCTGTTCTCAAGTACTGTAAAACAAAGACGGTGGATTGCAATTAAACTTCATTTGTTTGATAAACTCATTTTAAATGTTTGGAAAAAATCAATCTAGAATTTCAGAATGAGTCAAATTTTATCAGAATAAAGAAACGTTGTTGCAGTGTTTGAGGAATTTTTTGTTCAAACAAAACCCAGGCCGAGATTAATATAATTGCAATCACGTTAGCAAGTTAACAAATACCCTATATAATGAATTCGTTTAATAAGCATCAAATCCAAATTGGTCGGTTATCAATTTGCTGTTAGGTTAAACAGGAATCCCGATTTATATTCGCTTTTAATGTATTTTCTTACAGCCAAAACAGAAAATGGTTGGTCTTAAAATCACTTGGGTCATATAGCTTCGTTATATTTTGAAGCATCTTTCTAATATTCGTTGTTAACCTATGGTTGTTTCAAGAATTTCAAAATACTCTCCTTGATTCGTCAATATCTAATAAAATATGCAATGTTCTCTTTTCTAGTCATCAGTATTAAGGAATTTAACAGGCACACTTCATCTCGAAGTAGTTGGTCACCAACCTATAGCTACAGAAAAGCCAATTGACTATTTCTCTATGATCTACAGTCAAGAGACGAGCGTAACTTCCAAGATATTTAACATTGAGTATACGAGAGTGAATATTAATTTCGAGCTATTTAGCTACTCGATGGCTTTTGGCCACGGACAACGTAATTTTGAACCATGATCAAGAGATGAGAACGACACCCGAGCTAAAACACCCACACCAACGGGAGGACGTTTGAGCTTCGACATATTCAACGAGCATCGCCCCCGACACAGCGGATCTTCAGCGATACTAGACTCGAACTCCTGACATGCCAGGCACAAGTCCGTTACCTTGACTACTAGGCTACCGAGGCCACAAGATGTCTCACAATCTTAACATCTAAATAACAGGGCTCTCATTTCACTTTAAAACCAACACTCGAATACACAATTTGACTCTATAGCTGAATTTTCGAAAATTGCCAGCCATAAATCCCTGACTTAAAGTCGTATAAGCATTTGGAAACAGGGATGCATACTTAATGGCAACCATCCCCTTTACCTTACACCAGGGGTTGGCAGACTTTTTCAGGGTGCGGGCTACTTCTAATTTTTTCATGGAGTTGCAGTCCACCCAGTGTCAGCGACGTACACAAAGGCGAGAGAGGGGTCCACGGGTCCGGACCCTCCCTCATAACCCTTCATTTTTTTCTCTCTCTCTCTCTCTCCGCGCGCGAGATTCATTATAGTCCAAGTATAAGTATTTGATATTAGTAATTTTTTTACGTATTAATGTTAATTATTTATTCAGTAATATATTTTTTGATGTTTTTTGTTTCCGACAATCGACAAAATAAAAATATATATATGTTTGGCTGCGTGTTGGGGTGTGATACGAGAATGATAGACCTTCAACCCTCGACCCCCTTCCCTTTAAAAATTCTTGTGTACGCTACTGCACGATGTCGTAGGGGTAGTGAGGTAAGGAAAAGGTTATTACAATTTAATAATAAGTACGGAATATGTTCTTATATACCTACAGAACTAAAATAAAAAAAACACTTTTAAAACCGAGTTTGAAGCAAAACGCAAGATACAAACTTTATAATAATGGCCCCAAATATAATTATATCTAAAGAAATTTATTTTGAAACAGTTCAAAATACATTAAAAAAATAAAACATTTTTATCTAAAGTTAGTTTTTGTTATAATAGTCAGTAGAACGCTGGGTCTGCGTACTGAAAGCCAATCTTGAATTTTCCGTGTATAATTACTAACTGGTAAAATTTTTAGGCGGTCACCCAAAATGTCTTGGTGGTCCAGCGATCAACGGCTCTACACTAAGTTTGCTCTAAGAACGGTGCCAGGGAATCCATGATCCGCCGACAATTATTATACTAACCGGGAAGTTATGGTTCTGATCGATTTTACCTTTAGGAAAAATAAGATATTTTGTATCGGAATACGTCTCCAATAACTCGCTAAATAACTGATACTGCATTTATCAAAATCAAATTACGTGACACTATTTTCTGGGGGAGGGGGGGGGGATTAATACAAGAATACAGAAACAGTTCAAGTTTTGCTTACATTCTTTACGGGTATTATGAGTAAAACCTGTCATACGGCTTACATCAATGTCATCGTCCACACTTCCTATCACAATACTCAGTGTGGGACTATAAACATTGACAGCATGTGTTATTTCCCGTTTTACCCGAAAACTTGCTCTTTTACATAAGACCAAGTTTTTAAATCCCTTTTTCAGGGTGATGCAGCATGACTGCATGAAAGAACAACGCGCAATGTCAAAAATATGGATTCTGTCATATTTATAAGAGCGTGACAGGATTATCACCTTGATGTATGCCATGCAACCGAAGCTTCATACATAGAGCACCTGTACGGTCGTAAATAAAAATTGAATTGTTTCTGTATACTTTCAAATTTTTTTTGCTGCACACGTCTTAGTTTTTTTACTATAGCATTTCGAAATCCTGGAGGGAATTTTGAATGGTTATTTTAAGGGGGAAAAAACCACGCAATAGAAGTGAAACTTCTTTAGAGACGTTGGCCGTAAATGCAGGAATAGATTAATTGTATTAAACTGCTGAGATAACTTTAATCAAATAAAATTCGAATTTCATTTATTGTATGAAAATATTTTTATTCAATTTTCTGCATCGTCATTTTCCAAGAAAGACACAATAGGTGTGTGGTAACTAAAGTAGGATATAAAAATCCTCGATTGTAGTCAATAAAGAAAATGTGAGAAAACTGCATCAATCGTGGTTCCCTATATTGTTTTTTCCTTCTCTAGAATCAGTATTCATTGTCAAATTCAGTGTCCGTTTCAAGAATTCAATGAATGGCTTTGCTTATTCTGAAGCAAAATTAACATTAAAGTCTCCAGTCAAGATAATCGGATTTTAATCATCATCGGATCCAATGATTGCAGCAGCCTCTGATGTGTACAGCACTAAAACTTTATGGATAAAGATGATTAAAGCTGCGACAGAACTACCTGGTGATACATAGACTTTCGCCTGGACTTGCTGCTAGTTTTGCTTTTTTTTTCGTTCACGAAACTCTTTTCCTCTTTTTGCATTTGTTCTAGGCAATCTGGCCAGAATTAATTTTGATTCAATGGAAATAAAAATTAATAGTATAAACTTAATGGATCACTAACAGAAGTCACTGTGTTTGTTTACAAGACGCTACCCGTAGCAACGTTAGTGACATATACACAATACCCTAGACACTCCCGAAACAGGAAGAACCATAAAATGGAAATATTTTAGGTGCGCTTATTCGTTAAGAACGGCAAGTTTATTACATAAAAAACTACGAAGATACGCCACGCGAGCTCTTTACGAGATTAGCAAGGGTACCCACTTAATGTCACCAATACCTAAGTACCTTTCGTCCATAGCAGCAAAATATACTTTTGATGCACAATTCCCCCTTAGCAATCGTTCAACTTTGCCACGGATATGACGTAATTCACGTGGTGTACCCCCCCCCCCGCTCGCTATCTCCTCACCATGGCGGCGACGTTTCGGAGGGATGGGGGAATCACTACTTCCCTTCGCTTTTTCACTGTTACGCAAAACTGGGCAAATTTCCCATTCACTCCCGTCCACAAAGAAGTTTCACTTCAAAAATTCCTCTTGCAAGTCGAATATTACAAAAAAATCGTTGTAGAAAATCTTTTCACAGTCAGTTCATTCAGTTAATATTCCATAAGAATTTTCAAATTAAAATAAATCATTTTATTTACCACATCCAAAAAGATTTTAAAGACTAGTTCTCAAATAACAAATCACTGCTCCAGAAGTTAATCTATTAGAAACCTTACAAAATAGTTTCCATTAGGGATACATCCATTAAAGCCTAGAACAACATTAGGAAGAACACTGTTACCCGATACACACCTATAAAAGTTTCATGAAAAAGGAAAAGACGTTTCTTTATCGCTCTAAATCAACTAAAAGACGAGACAAGAGATTACCACCTCTTATTGGCAGCATTAGTTATAATGTATCAATTCCAAGAGAACAATGGCGGGGGAAAAGTAATGCTGTAAGTTGCAATACATTCTGGAAACTGGATACTACGTCGTTACCAAGATATAAATCATTTGGTAAGTAAATAAATAGCTGTAAACGTGATCGGATGTTTGGTTTTAACACCCGAACATCTGCCGAGTTCACTAATGTGCTTTGGTAGGTGACGTCATCGAACACTTAACAGGCGTTGTCTTAGAAAAAAGGGTTTAAGATCCTACGTGAATTTTCCGGGAAAGGATAAAAGTTTTATGTTTATTTTTTAGACAATGATAAAAGGAAGCATTAAGTGATAGATGTTCAATTTAGATAAGAATATATTGCTTTGTTTTCGTCGAAACATAAAATTGAAAGTCTCTTTCTAGATCAAAGTAAAAAAGAATTTGATTTAAATAGAATAAAAAATTATTAGATGCTGATTCGTTTCCAGATTGGTAATTTTTGTACAAATGAGTTTTCTTTTATAAATGGTGCAATTGGAGTTACACAAAAAAAATGTACGAATGGATCTCGATTGAAACCTCAAATAATATAGTGAGTGTAGAAAGTATTCGCTTCATACTGAAAAATATTCTACTTCTATTTCAATTTCTTTTCTTTATTTTGAACTAATTTTAATTGACTACTTAAAATACGCATTAATTATATGGAAAATATTTAGGTTGAAAATTCTATTTTATATTATTATCGTCTGCTTTAATTTAATCCAATAATTCATTTAGAAAATTTATCTGACTACTTAATTTATTTGCTGATATGTAATCGTTTGCTGCAAAAGTTAAGCTGTCTAAGTTGGCATCTCTTGAAATTCTCAATATATTTTTTCTATTATAAAAAAAATTATAATGCATAATCCAATCAAGTTCAATTTAATATCTAATCAACTTTTATATATTTTTCTGACGTTATCATTCGTCTAAAGACGATAACAATAATGGTAAGAATTTATTGATTCATTATTTAATGGATTTAAATTAAGGGGACACAGTATGATTCAATTGACAAAAATTGGTCAAAAAAATCAAATTTAATTTTTTTAGCTTAAATTATTCTTTATATATTTTTCTGTAATCTGATAAAGTTTGAAAGCTCTAAACTTAAAAAACACAGAATTTCGATAACTTTTGCGTTTGTTTTTATTCACATCCCTAAGTTAATTCAAAACTTTAGACTTGCTTATCTCGGAAAGATAAAATAACTAGTTTGACTTCATTTAAAATGCTAAGGCTTTTTATTCTATTGTGTTTAACGTTTTGAATTTTTTTATATCTATTGCTAATAGTACATGTAACAAAAGTTGGTATGCTGTTTTGAATCAAAGCAATACTTATTTCTTAAAAAATAATTGAATTCAGAATTTGTGCATTTCTTAAGGAATTTTCAATAAGCATTCATAAAAAAGAAGTAATATACAAATACCAATCATGTTATCGCAAAACCCATACCAACTTTTGTTATGCTTAGTTTGACTTACTTGTAAAGCAAATTTAATGCGTGTATGTAAATTTTCGTAGGAGTAGCCTTTTAAAATCACTTCACAAATTGTAAGTTTTTTCCTTGAAAAATTAAATGACTAGCTATTTATGAAATTTTCAGCACAAAATCTGTTTCACATAGTATACACACATATAAGTATATACACATATAGGAGTATAGTATACACACCAATAAGAAAGCAGAAAATGTTAAAGTATTCATATATTTTCGTGAAAGAACTGAATATATTAAAAAGTTTTTTCAAATGGGCTACATTTTGGCATACACAAGTCTTTGCCCAAGTTTGAGAGCCATTTCAGAGGGGGCACCATCAATTGGCGGCTCTCGCAAATTTGTGACGTTTAAAATTTTTTAATTCAATAGGTATTTTTTCTAAGGGGGGGGGGGATTTATCTTACTCTCAACTAATTAATATCATTGAGAGTAAGATATGTTCTATAGAACAAAAATGCCTACTTATTCAGCATAATTAGCAAAAGCTTAGTAATTGATGTATTTATATATATATATTGAATGTTAAGGAAATTATTTTAGATTTTTTAAAAAAATTACCTGTCAGTGAATCTTCAAAAAGAAAGAAATCGATTAAGCGAGAAAGTAAAACAGCTTTCAGTTCTTGGATGGCAACAACAGCTCGGTTGATTAACTGCTCCTCTGTCAGAGTTGGGTGGGACGCAGTCTTCGCCTTTTCTTCAGGAGAGGTACAAAATTCGACCTCGGAATTTTGAATTTGCAGTAAGAATAGGGCCGGATTGCTCGGTATGTTGTATTTCAAGATAAGATCTTCCTTTATTTCCAATGGAATATAAGTAAAACTGCAAGAAAAATAATGTTAGGGAATTTATTAAATTACTTTAAATCAGTGATTCTTAATCTGTGGTTTATGTACCACTCACTAGAAGTAATGCAATGGTTTTTAAACGTGACGTGGGGCCGCGGCAGCCAAGTGGTTTTGGTTATGAATTAGTGGCCAACGAGTTGTGAGCTATGATGCCACTGAAGATGTGAAGTGAAGAGAGCCTGAAGTTTGTGTCAAAGCTCAAAATTCTTACGTTGGCCTAATATGGAAGTTGGAGATTTGATGATCATTATTGTTTTTTTCATGTTAAGATGGGGGGGGTTTTGTTATTTGAACCAAGCAAGTTTGAAGAATCTTAGAGGCATGTTGGCTTCCCTAACGAGATTTCAATAGTAGTGTCAACTTGAACACTTGAGATGATTGCCTGTACGCAGATTCCTTGGTAAATGTGTACTATAAATAAATACTAGACAAATATACTAGACGTAAGCATAAAAATTGGATTGCATAGTGGAAAATTTCAGAAATTACATTGATTGGCATGATAGATCAAAATAATTTAATTTCCTCAAAACCCTTAATGTTGATTTAAATTTTCTCCGGCCAAGAGAAAGTTGAACCATTGTTTTCACGACCAAGTTCCATTCTTTAGGAAAATATTGTATGAGAAATAAATATAACGACCGAAGAATACACCTGAAAAGATTTGAAAACATGGATGTAAATTATATGAACTCAAAAACAAATTCTACGTTGTGTGAATCTGACTTGCAATTCCCTTACGACGTACGAATACAGTATTCAAGAATCATTTAAATTACAAGATCAGAACCAGAATTTTTCTTATGCGAAGAAAATTTGGTGAATAACACTTCTCTGTTGCATTTTGTACAAGTATTAAAAAAATAACGATAATCTTCCTCTCCTGAGATAAATCCTCTTACATGCTCTTAATATTCCCTTTCAGAAATAAATTTGCCTCAAGCCATGTTAAACGTCAAAGTAAAATCTATGTTTTGTAGCCAACAGCTCGTAAGTAGGAATCTTATATAATTCCTACAAAGGTCATCGTGCATTATATTGGAGAAATTAAATTGTCTGCTTAACACAACAAAACAAATTGTCTGCTTAACACAACAAAACAAATTGTCTGCTTAACACAACAAAACAAATTGTCTGCTTAACACAACAAAACAAATTGTCTGCTTAACACAACAAAACAAATTGTCTGCTTAACACAACAAAACAAATTGTCTGCTTAACACAACAAAACAAATTGTCTGCTTAACACAACAAAACAAATTGTCTTCAACTTCCTTGTGTTGTGCGGTAAATTGCTGAGAAAGATAACATCTCAAAGATATCCTTATCACAGTTCACCGAGATTCGAGAAAGTCAAATTCCCACGTTAGTAGACCTTAGTATTGCTGTAATAAGACATTGATAATGAAAAACGCTGAAGCTAAAAGAACTGTGTTATCACAGTATGTAATTTTTATAACTCTTTACCCTTATTTATTAAGTACTGCATGCATATTGTTGCTAACTTACATGGAGGAGGAGCAGCCAATGACTCCACTTATTTGAATAATATCAGATTTATTAATAGACAAACAGGTAATTAATTACACGAAGACAAATAGAAGTATTTTTATTTATCAAATGTCTGGCCATTGACCATCAAGTCATTAGGCAATGAGCTCTCCAATATTTCCTTACAATATAGTCCAAACTCTTAAGTGCAGAGCACACATCAAGGTGAGCACCGTCCATTACTTGGCCAGAAGCACACAACACAAAAAGAGGAGTCAGGTTAAAATGAAACAAATGAGAGCAGAGGCAATCACGTCTAGTCAACAATCTAAACTCAGTCACAGCAGCAGCACGAGACGAGTCCGAGACAGTTAGGTTTTAATAGAACCCTCAATGATTATTTTTGGCTGCACTGGCGGCAGCATATCGAAAGCATTTTTATAAATCTTATCAATTTCGAGTTTTGCAGCGTGAAGATTTAAGTCTAAGTAGATCTTTGGAGAATTTTCATGCCTCTATTTGCTAAAAGGTTCACCATTTCATTTCCCCAAAGGCCACAATGGGTATAAGGCCGAAAATCAAAGTATATATACAAAGAAATATTAAAACAGATTATTTATCATAATGGAAAAGCGTACTCGTTATAAACAAGCTTTGCAATGTTCCAGGAAAGACTCTGTAGAACAATTCCGCTAACCGGAACTCAAATAAAGTCTCTTATCGCAGTCAACACATAAGCAGATTCTTATTTCTACTGATCTCTTCTGATCTGATTACCTTTGCTTCAAGCAGCCACATGGTAATTTTTAGAAGGATCTATATTCTAGAGCTCCCTCGTTGATTCCTTGGCGATATTTTTACCAAATTTTTCGCTAAGGGAGATAAAGTTGCCAATCTGCTAACCCTGATTTTTCCTTGGGTTGCCATAATCTTACTTTTTTAATTTCAGACCGGGAAGCGAACTTCTCCTGCAAAATTCAATTTTCCCACAAGGAGAATATTGTTGCAGGGGAACAACATGTCTGGCGGATTGTTTTGGAAAAATATTTCCCTTAGAATTTAGATGTCTATTTACAGTAGTTCTTCTCAAACTCCCCGTATTTGCAACTCAGTTTTCATTCATAATTTTCCTCTCCCCCAACTATACAATAACAATGAATGTAATAATAATGCACTTTGACGCTCAAGCTATAATACAACTTTAATTATACACCGTTCAAATCATCAAGATAAGTATTAAATTTTGTATATGTTACTTTAAATAAAAAGATAATTTAAATAAATCGCTTTAAAAAAATTTTAAGAAAACATTTTTTGACATTTTTGTGCCCCCTGTTGGGTTATCGCCCCCCCCCTCCCCCAATGGTTGGAGAATCGCTGATTTAGAGCAATGAATAAAATTGTTACACAATTGTCTTTAGTCAAAAACATAAAAACAATTCATTACAATGATAAGTCTTTGAAACAGAGGATGTGTGTGCTTCGAGATGAACTTCAGGTTGCTTATGAATCAAATCGGGATTTACTATTTTAATCTAATCCATAAGGCGCTTAAATTAATGGAATTTTTCACGCATAAACAATACTTAATTTCCCAAAGGTAACCAATGACATACTACACAAATTAATCCTATCATATTAATTCATTAACTTTAAATACGATGTGCGAAATAAAATATTGAAATTCTAATGAGGAACTCATTTTAATTTCAAATTCATAATAAGGTGTGTAGTGCAAAGAAAACATTTAGCTTATTCTTAAAGAATAAATTTTGCAATTTATCTTAGAGCAAGCCGTTACTGTTTCTTCAAGGATCATACATAATTCACGCAACATAAAGGTGGGGAAATAGAAATTCACACACTTACATAAACTGCAAGCATTATGAATCACCATTCATTTGTGAATGAAATCAGCTCAAGTTTTAAATTTCTAAATTAGTATTTAGACATCAAGCACACACATATCGATAGTAATTCTATGCGAAAAACCCCTCTATAAAACATTTATATATGTTCAGTATACGTTTCTGGATGTGTTAGAATGTGTGGGAGAGAGATAATTAGTAAACGTCTCGCCTTAAAGCTGGGGTGGGCAAACTTTTCCAGTGTACGGGCTACTTCTAATTTAAGATGTCGTGGTCCAACTTGGTGTGTTGAAGTAATGAAAAAAAGTCTACAATATTTATTATAACTTAATAAATACGGAAATATGTACTTACCTACATATAAGTAAAATAAAAAGAAAACTCAATTTTAAAACCGCGTTTAAAGTAAAATACAAGATACAAACATAATAATAAAAGTCCCAAATATATCAAATGATGCATTGTTATCAAAACAATTCAAACTACATTAAAAAAATAAAACATTTTCCTCTAAAATTCGTTCTTGTATTTATAGTCAGTACAAGACACTGCCTGCCAATCTCGAATATTTCGGTATATAATTACTAACTGCTGATCTTTAGACGGCCACACTCCAATAGGTCTTGGTGGATCGTGATCGACTTAATGACCACCTCTGCCTTAAAGGAAGATTCTAAACTCAAACTTTGGCAAAATTAAACCACCACATTTTTCCAATTTACGATTTTTAATTAAAATAAGTATATTAATTCTACTAAATAAAAGTTTTAAAAATTTAACTCACATTATATAAGGAGGATAAGTACAGCCTAAAAGTAATAAGGAATTTAAAAAAGAAAATTCTTTTAGCGTTAATCATAAATTGCAAGTGTTCGAATACATGATACGTTAATCACAAAATAGAATTATTTCCAAACATTGTCATTAAGATTTAAGGTATCCAACTAGGTTCGGAGATCAATTTTTCAAAAATTAATTTTCAGAATAAATTTATTGCTTTAAAGAACCTAGATAGGCTTAAAAAGTCATCATTATTAAATAAATAACATGTATCATCCTTTGTTTTCGAAAAAATATTTTTATGAAATTTTAGCAAAATTTTTAAAGTTAAGAAAAACGCCATAAATGAAAATAAATTGCACATAATGCATATTTAGTTTCAGTGATATACTGCTTGATCCCTCTGAAGTGTCACAAACCTCGGAATAAAAAATATTTTAAGAAATAAATATTTTATTAAGCATTTACATTTAATGTTAATGATTTTTCCTCAAAATTACTGCATGTTCTATACTAAAAATGGCTGTAAAATATGATTAAATGTAGGTGTCTTAAAACCTGCGGTTTGTTACACTCTGAAGGGCCCATAACATATATGTTATAAATTTCATTGAATTTGATTCGATTATTTTAGAGATATGACGTTTTTCGTGCCAAATTATTGTAAAAATTTCATCCTTTAAAAAACTCATTAAAAAATATTTTTATAAGTTAGATAAAGTAAATGTTATAAAAACAACTTAAAAAACTCTCTAGTTATACGTATTAGTCCTTCTCCCTCAATAATTATATTTCTTTTTTCCTAATGGCTCAAACAACACCAAACATCAAACACCTAAAAAGCACTTTTTCAACCTAGTCGGATACCTTAACATATAGTACATTTTGGTTCATATAAAATCTAATAATTTCTTTTTAAGAACCTGAAGAATGATAAGGAAATGAATTAACATTTAATTGTTTATTAACACTAGAAAGTACGTTGGTGTCAATTGGGCACCGGAGCTTGTTTAGTTTGTTCTAATTTCCTCATTTTTGCAGGGATTTTGAAAATTTTTCGTGTCTTTTAATCATTTTCCATGGCCATTACTCAGAAAACGTTTTGTGATTTTAAGTTAATTAGGAGAAATTTTGCAACTAAATATACCTAGAACGTCCGCTGGTGTCGTTTCGACACCAATGTAATTTGTCATAAAAGTAGCAAAAAATAGTTCACAAAGTAGATACCATTAGTAAAACAAACTTCTGGAAGTATTGTAGCACATTTATTTGACCTTGAATGCAGTGTTATTGGATTCACAGTGGTTACACGGCGGTTGAATCAGTTACACTAAAATCGTTGCGTCTAAGTGTTTCAATACATAGCATTTGCTTATCTGCTATTACGTTCAAATTAACTTAAGTGCAAGTAATATGAAAAATCAACTAAATACTGAATTTAAGGGAATTACAAATTCACTAAAACGCAAAAAGTACGAAATTAAAGAGTGTAATTGAAAATGCAGCTAAAAAAATGTGTGTCTTGCGTCTCTTGCATGAAATGGTGTGCAGAAAATGTACAGAAAAAATTGAATATCACTGTATTCATTGTAAATGAGGTATGTACAAAACATAATGCATAGAAACGATAAATAATGATGAAAAAGATCGCACTCACAAAAATTACGATTTAGCTTATTGTACTAATATTTATGAATATTATCGTTTTATTTCATTTTATGTTAAGTCATTTGTTTTGTTACAGTTCTTTTCTATGATATGCTAAACTCAGAGGCGCAATAGCCCAAAAGGGTCAAAGCTTACTGTGCACATCTCGGTATACGTGAACTAGGGCGCTCAGGAACCATGAGCAGATTTTCCGATCACGTGGTCTGACTCGAAACCCCCAGTGTTTAGTTCCGAAGCAAGCCTGGTACTCCTTATCGACCCCACTGAAAAAATGAAAGGCTTTTTTCTCTATGATATAAAAGATCATAATATATAACTACATGAAATACTATTAAAAAGTCTTAAAACTAAACCCTATTATAAACAGTAGTTCAGCAATTATTTAGTTATTGCAATTACAGTTGGACACAGTTGGACATTCAAGGGTAATCGAAATTCCGAACTTTCTAATGTTAATATTACAGTTATAACCAAAATTATGGTTGAAAATTTTCGAAAATTGTTATCGTTTACAATCATTTTAGTTATAGAAATTAACCATTTCGTGCCATGTAAACATTTATGTATGACTTAAAAACAAGTTATGCACTGAATTGAAATTTTTAAAAAAACGAAATTCAAACATTTAAAAAGCAGCATAAGAAAAATATGTTTGAATGAACAATTTGATCCTTAAAGACACCATACTTAGCTGAACTAGGGCTTCTGTCCTTATAATTTTGAACCTCAGTAAAATGACGCGAAAGACAAACTCCTCCTACAACTTCTTCAAAACGCAGATATTCTCAAACCAGTGTTTCTCAAACTTTCATTATCTGCTACCCAATTTTCCATCATAATTTTCATCGCGCCCTCCTCCATACAATAATAGTGTTTTGAATTCTTTAACAATGTACTCCGACATTAAAGCAACAATATATGACTTTAATTATAAACAGTACAAATTATCAAAATAAATATTAAATTTGTATACGAGAAGTCCATAGGGGCGCTTAGTAATTGTTAAACTTGTTCTTAACTTTGTATTGATAAATTAATTTTATCAAATGCATTGCGCAGTATTGATACATTTATAAGTGTGTATCTTACTTTTTATTATGCTATAATGTATTTTGTTTTGTTTCCTTTCAGTAAATTAATTTTTTAAAAGAATTTTATTTTAGACATTCTCGCTCCCCCCCCCCACACATACTTAAGGCTATTACCTGTTCTTAGCCTGTAGCAATGGTCTTTGTCATAAGGTGGTCTCAACTTACGTTACAGAGTTGAGGCTTTATAGCCGGGGTGGGCATTACATCGATCGCTAAGACATTTTGCGGTGACCATCTAAAGATTTTAGCAGTTAATAATTAAATACCGAAAATTCAAGATTGACCGACCGTATGCAGACAAGTCTTCTACTGACTATATCAACGCAAACTAACTTAAGATGAAAATGTTTTATTTTTTAATGTATTTTGAACTGTTTCATAATAAATGCATCATTTGATATAATTATATTGGTGGCTATTATTATTTAGTTTGTATCCTGCGTTTTGCTTTAAACGCGGTTTTAAAAGTGTTTTTTATTTTAGTTCTGTACTAAGTACATATACCGTATTTATTATTAAGTTATAATAATATCCTTTTCCTTACCACACCTACGACATTGGGCAGTGTCACACACAAGAATTTTTCAAGGGGGGACGGGGTCGAGGGTCTACCATTCTCGTATCATACCCCAATACACAGCCAAACAAATTTTTTTTTTTGATTTTGTCGATTGTCAGGAGCAAAAAATAGCAAAAAATAAATTACTGAATAAATAATTAAAATTAATTATAAAAAATTACTAATAACAAATACTTAATTACAGTTTACGTACTATTTACATGGGATTATAATGAACAGGAAAAAAGTCAAGGGCTTTGAGGGAGGGTTCGGAACCGTGGACCCCTCCCCCGCCCTTGTGTGCACCACTAACACTGGGTGAACCGCAACACCTTGAAAAAATTAGAAGTAGCCCGTGCCCTGAAAAAGTCTGCCCACCCCTACTTTATAGGGGGTGACTTCTCTCTCGATTTGAAATTTAGTGACAGCATTTGCGGCTAATAAGTTAACATTGACAAAATTGTCATTGATATTTCTCTCTCTGTATTTTATAATAATTATAATTTCAGAGAATGGCAGCTCCGACGTCGTCCACTTCTCTTGACATTGGTACAACTTTAAGATATTCGTCACCATCAGACCTCGAATTGCTTTCAAGTACAAAGTAAATATAAAGAATCAATCGCATAGGTTTTTGAAAATTGGAAAAGAAATATTTTGTCAATATGGTGTAAAAAAACTTTCAAAAATGCTCAAAAAATTATCTTGTCGTCCAATGATTTGGACATTTGACAGAAGACCCATTATAAAAATCATCTCGCATAATACGGAAACTCGTAAGTAAATAACTCGTAAAATATTAGTAAGTAAACAATTCACTTAACAGCTAATATTTATTACTTCTTTAAAAAAAAGATGGAAAAAATGAAATGTTTACCTGAAAACTGCCATTTTTCCATTCCTAACTTCTAGTTCCACAGTATTAGCACTATTACTCAAAACCCAAACCATCTTTTTGTACAACTTATTCTAATTAAATGCCATAATTCCCGATTTCCGTAAACACTAGATCAAGAGTCAAGTCAAGCAGACAACAGTGCTTTCAATCCAATAACAGAGTTTCTTCGTAAACAAGAGTGGAATGTCACTTCAAGACTGCACAAGTTTTGAAAGGTCAAAACACTTCAGACACTTTAATATTATTAACCAATGTGTTAAACTGACGTCTGTATCAGAAAGTTTGCAAGGAAAAAGTTTATTTTTCTCGAATACTCAAAATTTAACCAAATGAAATGGCTCGAAGCGATTGATAAACGAACATGCATGAATTTCTGATATTTTATTGGTTCTTTGGAGCTTCTTCTTTCTTAGAGCTTTATTTGAAGCTGTATTGTTTGCTTAAATAGTGCAAATTCTTAGGAAAATTAGTTGCCAAAATAAAATTAAAATTAAAAAAAAGTGAAAAAATTTAGAAAATTTGTTTTAATTTTTTTACTAAGCGTCGTCTTTAAAATCTGTCCGAGGGCTATTGGTGAGTGAGCTCATAATTTTGTACTACCGTCAAGTGACAAGGACTGCGCTACAGCTGAAACCTCCACACCGTACATGCATGAGTACTTTGAATATCAAACATATTTAATCAGCATTTGATCTCCTCTACACGGCTCGTCTTTTGTAGCTCCAGAAATCAAATCAAGACTCGTCAGAAGTAGCACCAATCACGAATTTGCTACCAAGACCACAAGGCTATCACAATTACTCCCTTCAACAAGTTAGGTGACTGCGGTAGCCTAGTGGTCAAGGTCGTGATTATGACTCGTGGCCAGCGTGTCAAATTCTATCCTCCGCTAAAGACCCACCGTGCAGAGCAGGCCAATGCACGTTAACTATGTCGAGGTTCAAACACCTATCCGTTGGTTTGGAAGTTACGAGAGGACAAAGGCGGTGCCAGCGGAGGTGTCGTCTTAGTCACTTGACCATGGTTCAAAATGACGAGGTCCGTCACCAAAAGCCCACGAAGAATATTGCGACGTTAACATTCACTCACTCCCATTCAACAGGTTAGTCATCTTGTATGAGTAATACGCTAAAAGTTACACAATGTCCAAAACCGACGAACCTCTCATTCAAAACTCGGCTCAAGTAGCAAAGGTGGTATCGAGTACCTGCTTTTCTCAATTTCTACACCACATCTAGATCCCTTTAATTTAAAGTAGCTGATATTTTGCCAGAATATTGTGTTTGCAAAGTCGAATTTTGAAATTCGCGATTCTTAGAAAAACACTACTCAAGATTTTCTTTTGTACTTTTTAGTGCGAAATCTGTATTTTATACGCTTTTATCATACTATTGATTTTATATAATTTGTAATAATGATGTATTGGTAAATTCAATTTAAGAGTATTTTATTTCTGTATAAATTTCTTATGTTTGTGTTAAATTGCTTCGCACGCGAAAATAGTTTCATTTGTGATTCTTATATATAATTATTTTTCATGGCACACTTTTGTACAGTAGTATAGAGGTTGAAAAGCACTTTTATAAAGCTGTGAAACCACTACTGACGAATAATCTCCTTTTGATCCACTATCTAAATAACGAGAACAGCAATCTAGCTGGTATTTCATTCTTATTTTTCCATACCTCACCATTCGAGAACTTTGAATATGCAATAATATAACTAGGATAAAAGGGAACTTGGCCAATATTTGTAACGATTTTTCTCCTTAATACCGAAAAGATACCTAATGCATATCATTATGGTAATAATGCAGTGAATAAAAAAATTCTTTTTTTTGTTTCTACATCCTTATTTACCAAAATGGTACTTACGTAATATTGTAACCATACAGGTGACACTAAACAAAACCACCCGAAATCTAAAAATAGAATGCACTGATGGGAATATGGGTCTCGTAGTCAAAAAATACTATGTGAAAAAATATTGATTATAAATTAATAATAATAAAAGAAAAAGAATAACTGATTTTAGTTATTAAGTTTAATTTATTTTTTTATTTTGTTCTCTCTCTCTTATTATATAATTCTATTATTTAAGCATTCAGTAAATGACATATCCATATTTTAATATTCGAGCTTGGCATGTCAATGAACGGAGGGACTTGGAATGGCGGGAAGTGGAGAAGTATGAAACGAAGCACGGGTTGCTAATTCAGCGTCTACGACACGTGCGAAATCGGGGTTGCCAATTTGCTGAGTTATCGGGAAAGCTGTCATGGTTGCGATAATACGCAAGTACCAAAAAAAATTTGCATGCCATCAAAATCCGTGGTATTAAGTCACAGAACTTTTCTAAATGCATTAGTTAGCAGGATGATACAAAACAAAAACTTACTTCTCATATGCGCTATTTACGTTGAAGAGAAGATTTGCTTCTGTGTCTTTCTGTGGCAGTCCAAAATGCGTGTAAAAAGTGTTAGTATAGAAAAAGACGACAGCATGCACGACCAGGTCGTGATGGTTGAAGAAAAAGTGGCTGCTGCGGACCATTTCATTTCTCATCTCGCTGAACATCCATTGTTGTACTACCTCCATTTGGAAGCCATAATCCGACACCCTGTCCTGAGATTCTTCCTGGAAAATTCAAAAATAAACCAAACAATTAATTCGACAACAAAAAATACCTTTAAATGTTACGAACAAATGTGATTATCCATCAACGTCGCCCTCTGATGCAACACGAAGCCTTTTGGCGATGGACATCCGAGCTTGTATGCTCACTCTCCAGACTTTCCTTAATCACACCAACATGAATAATTTAACCTTTGAAAAATTTATCGTGCATCAGCCTATCTAGAGGTCTGATCTTTAGTGGCACTAGAACCCCTGGCTCCCACATGAATCCCATGAATGGAATGATTTCCATTTCAATGTAAAACGAGACGATTAAATTAAATTCGCAGAAATTTTAACGCAGCATGCTCAATCTCGGCGAAAATCCGGAAAAATAAAATTTTACACGTAATTTTTTTTATCTTACAGTTTCTGCGTCTAAAATTATTACATTTTATATTAGTTACTCTGATCGAAACATATTTTTAATCCACCAATAAAACGCAAGCTCTCAAGGAGTTATTCTGTGCCACTTAGCTTTATATGTAGGATTTTCTCTTTCCTAGTTAGTTATATTTCCCATCTGCTTGGTTATTTTTTATCTTCTAAGTTCTTAATAAGATATATAACTATTACCGCCTCTTATACTCCCACATTTATAGTTAGCATTAACTGCCAAGAAAAATATTAGTCGATGAAAAGAAATTATTAGAAAGAGAACATATCTTTCCTATTATTCGTAAGAATGCATACAATGTTCAAAGAAGTATGCTTGCAGCATTTCTTATTTAGCAAAAAATCTAAACGAAGTAGCTTAATATTAAATTTACTTGCCCCACTCTACATCATAAATACTTCCGTTACTGAGATAATTGTACCCAGTTATATAATAATCAAATTCTGTAAAAGTTATCTTAAAAAGCAAAGTTAGATTGACTTAAAGTATATTTTAAAAAGAGAATAAAAGTTTCAACTATATACATGAAGCAGAGAGAGAGGGGACGGGTGCCTTATTTTCAGATTAAATTACTATTTTAAAAAGTAATCAATTATTTAACAAATTTAGAAATATTTTTTGTTTCATTCTATTTCTTGAGTGAGGGAGAAGGAGCAACCCAATAGGTATTAGTAGTTTTGAGCCTCAGTCAAGTGACGAGGATGACACTTGAGCTAATACAGCCTCTCCTAGCTTCCAAACCATGCCGAGAATATTTTGATCCCCACCTGAAATAATGTGCACCACAGTTCCTCTACGTGGTAGGTTTTCAGTGGCACTAGGGCTTGAACTCATGAGACTCCGGTCTCTAGTCCGTGATCATGAGCACTTAAATATCACGACCACTCGTTTTTTTTCCTTGAAAAAAATTCATTCTGCTATCTTCAAATGGATCAAAAATAGGTAAAAAAATTATTTTTTTACTGAATGTGTGTTTTACACAAAACTTGCACGCATCTTGATGACAGGGTGACAATATTTTCTTTGATGAAATACATTCATAAGAAATTACAAAAAAAAATTGAAAAAATATGGTTATTTTGTCAGAATTACCACCAGGATAAGATAGGGAATACCGAAAAAGAGCTCATTTTAAAACATGGTCATACGATGGGTAAAATGGGATTTCGCTAATTATGAGGTCAATTATAATGTACATAACCATAATATGTGTTATCACAATGTCATCAACACACCCTTCTTCAAAAAAATATTTTAGTTGCATACGTAAAGTAGTTCGACCGATAGACTATGGTCAAGGCAGGCTTCTTTTATCAGAAACGTTCAAAAGATATACATGCATATAAAGGAAAATTGTGGATAATAGATTTCGATCCGTCATCAAGTGAAACCAAACCCAAGAGTAAAGGTTCAGAACAGTGTTTCGGAACCTTTCGTCTTTTCAAATAACTTTCGACAAAGAGATGCACTAGCTTGCCTCCTTTTTAAACTTACTCTTCAAAAGATTATAAAGGACTCCAACATTAATACTAATGGAAGTATTTTAAATAAATCAGTACATACTTTAGCTTTTGCTGACGACATAGTCGCCCTCTTCCTTTATTTGGAAGCTGAAGCAAATAAAATGCATCTTGCATCATTTCTTTACCATAAACCATAACAAAACCAAATTCGTCTCAAGTGCCAGTTTTAATAAGCCTTTTTTTTTGTAATAAGAGAATACAGATTTGAAGCTGTCAATGGTTTTGGTTTCAGATATTTTTAGGCTCTGAGCTGAACACATTCAATGGCATATTCCTAAAGGTTCTCAATAGGGTCGCTGCTGGTAACAAGTGTTTTTATGGACTTCAAAAATATTTAAAATCTGATTTTCATCAGCATAAATCAAACTGCTCATTTACAAATCATTGATAAGGCCCATTCTCGCATATGCTGCAAAAAAGTGGACAATGACCGACAAGTAGACTCTTGCTGTATTTGAAAGAAGAGTCCTTAGAAGTATTTTTGGAGGTTTAAAATGTGATATTTAGAGAAGAAACAATTTAAAAATTTATTAACTTTTTTAAGGAACCAGATATTTTTAAATTCATTGTAATACAAAAATTAAAATGGGAAGGACAACTGATTAGATTGGATGACAATCGAGTCACTAAAAAGATCTTTGTCGCCAGACCCATACGGTACTGGAAAAAAAGAGGAAAACCAAGACTTCAGTGGAATCGATTGCCTATAAGAGATCTGAAAACTGGAGTGAGTGAGTGAGAGAATATTAACGTCGCACTGATTAGCAACGAGGGCTTTTGGCAACGGTCCGCGTAATTTTGAACCATGGTCAAGTGACGCGGACGACACCCGAGCTGGCACCCCCTCTCCAAACTACCACACCACACCAACGGGAGGACGTTTGAGCTCTCGACAGATTTAATGTGCATCGCTCCCCTACACGGCGGGTCTTTAGTGGTACTTGGATCGAACTCATGACATGCTAGCCACAATCCGATGCCTAGACCACTTGGCTACCGCGGCCACGCCATTGGGGGAGGAAATATTTCGTTCTTTTGAACCATGTCAAATGATCGTAATCTAACCACTCAAAGTCTCAACTCTAGAACACAAAACTATATTAACAAATTCATTTAAGGCATCCATCATTGTTTTAGACCCTTTTGATTTAAATTAACACCTTCCTCGAGGAATAAGATCGTAATCTATATGGGCCCATAGGTACGAATCAAACCCTGGGTTCGACATCTAATTCTATTAAAGTTAGGAATAAGCTGAGGATTCCTGTTGAATTTGTTTTTAGGTGGAGTGACGTGAGTAATAAAGGAGTGATACTCTAATTGTGGTATCTTTTTCGTAACTTGGTTAATTCATTGACAAGTTAGTTTCCCACTTGAACCAATGCGAGGGCGACTATTGACGAATCTCGTAATTTTGAACCACGATCAATTGACACGGACAATATTTAAAGATGGCACCACAATCTTCGAATTTCCACACAGCAAAAACGAGAAGACTTTGAACCTTAACACGTAAAACTTGCATCAACCTCTCAAGACGACGAGTATTAAATGGCACTAGAACTCGAACCTACAACTCAATGAAAATAACACCATCTTGCGTTCACGACGATAGCTATGTCAGTCACCCTCGTCACTTAGAATGAGAAATTATGTCAAATCATTAAGGCTATGAAGCTCTTCCCTCAATTCGACTCCACAATCTATCCTTGTTCAGTTCTTTTGATAATTTATATTTTAAAAAATTTTAGTCGTATTAAAAATAAAATTTAGTCGTTATATTTTTCACATAAAATTCCTCCAACCTTAAAACCATAAAATTTAGGCAATATAAAGAAATGGAACGTTACTTGAAATCAAAAGATTAAAGAGTAAGTACCTTCAAATTTTTCTTAGGAATTTTACAAGCAATTCAATTTAAAGATCAAATATATTAAAAACATGTGCTCCTTCTGTGTTCCAAGTTTGTCAGCGAAAGAAAGATCCCAAGACTGGCTCTGAGAGTATTAATATAAATTGGCCTCCAGACTTTCACCAACTTATTTTCACCAGAACTGCTTTTGAAAAGTAATATAAATTTATTGTAAACTTTTGTAATCCGTCACTTTAATTTTTTTTCTTTCCTTTGTGATGTGTGTGTTTTATACTTGCTTCTGTAAGCCCCGTGTGATACTTTGGGGTGCACAAGGATTTATAAATGTTTTCAATAATTGTATATATATATATACACTTCTTACTATCTTGACTAGTTATCTTAAGTTTTATAACTATTATATATAATCAAAATTTCTCTACAAGGTTGAGATGAATAAACATGATTAAAACTGAAAGGAATTGAAATTGCAAGATAACCAGACAACAGAACTTAAAATGAAGTATGAAAAATTAAAATAATAGAGTTAAACATAAAAAATATAAAATAATGGATGCTACAGTATTATCAACAATGCTGACTTAGGACAGCTTATATATAAATAAAACAATTTATATAAAAGTGGCGTTTGAACATGTTTTGTGGCCAGCCAAACTTCCCCTTTCTGTTAATAATACTGAGCAAAACCCTATAGAAAATAATGGATAGAAAGTCTAAATCCATTATGAGAAAAAGGTAAATTACCTAAAAATTGCATTAAAAAATACGTAGCCCGCGCTAAATCTGAGTACAATAAACAAGTTATTGCCAGATTCTGGACCCAAATACAAATTCAAAGCATAGCAATGGCTGAAAAGTAGCACTTAGCAAAAGAATGAAAAAAATAGCTTAACGATTATCTTAAGGACACTAAGATTATATGATTTAAAAAAACAAATAAGATTAAATTTTTTTTAAAAGTAATTTATCTAAAATTATATATATATGTAATAATTCCCAGTAATATAATCCTTTAAAATAACTTTTAACTACCAATGGTCCATCCCTTCAGGACCAACGTTTTAGTAATAAGTTAGCCCGCCGCCTAACGAGAGTATTTTAAACTACACCTATCCACCCACTCAGATCATGTGATTTGAGAAGCCTATAAATACCGAGATTCCTGGAGACCAACTCTCTTTTCGCTTCTGTATTTTGTCTGCATGAACATGTAGCCGGCTGCAGCTCATTGTGCATTCGTTTTCTTTGTTATGTGTCGTCCTTGTCTTGCTTAAATATTTTCAAGATGTATAATAAACCAATTTAATTAACCTCAAGAATGTGTCTTCAATATCAGTTTAAAGAATCCATTCCAACGAATATCGTCGTATTACATATATATATTACAAAAATATACAAAAAAATAGTTATATACCTAAGATAACTATAGTCATGATAGAATAGATTTAGCCACAGAAATACTAGAGCAAACTCCTAGCCTTTGGAACCAGGAATGCAAATTTAAACAATGTTTTTCGGCCAGCCAACCTTCACCTGAATTTGCCAATACTCTGGGCCATAGGAAAAGCAATAAATTTCTAGAGAAGTTTAACGATCATTATAGATAAAACCATAATCTATTAATGTAAAACGATAATATTATAGCATGTAATAATTACTAAAATATTTAAAATCAAAGTTAAATTATTAGATAAAGACTTACCACGTGACTCATATTCCCCGGCTATGGACAGTAACAGTATCGCATAAAATTATTAATTTTTGATAAAATAGCATTAATACTATATATACACATTTAAAAACTCTATATTTTATTTTAAAAATTATAGAAAATAAAAGTACCACCCAGACATATACAATTAATTTTTAAGAAAATATAATATTGTTAATTTACTTAGCTAGAGGCGCCATCTATCTATAAACTGTACAACTAATAACTTTTTATTTAACCGTTAGGTAACTTTTTATAAATTTAGGAGGGTATCTGTGTTCCATACAATGATTAATAAAGTTATTAAGATTTAAATATATATTAAATTTATATTTCTATAAATTGATATAGAAATGTTGGAATTCCAGTAAGGCACTTTAAGAATGTTAAAATTAAAATATATGTGTACTGAAAACGTTCATTTTTTACTATTAACGTAATCTATTTTTTACTATTTAAGGAAAAATGTAAAAAGCAACAAAACATAGTAAAAATAAACGACAAAAGTACATGTAGAGAATAATCTTAAAATTGTATCACTCACCTCTTCTAAAATGATACTATCCCTTTCAAATATTCCTACGGTGATCATCTGCCGAGATCCCTTGAAACGGATGGGACTGAATCCCCTTTTCAATACAGCAATTTTATAAGTGGGAGAGAGGGTGCAGTAAAGCACAGAGGGCTCTAAAATCAAAGGTTGGATGCCCAGGCTCATCATCAAGAGACTGAAGGTATGCAGAAGGGAGTGGATGGGATGCCAGTGGTGCTTGCTTCCTGCAATCGATGTCACCTGAAATAGAATTTAAAACTTAGCCTTAGATCCCATATCTTTGATTCCTTAAAACAATGCACCAATAAGTTTCATAATACATAACATGAGGTGGCGCTTGTAAAACTCACTCAACTACCTTGAACTTTAGCCGGTTGAATACAAATTATTTTAATCAGATTGCTTCCTCAAATCTGCTCAACTCAAATAGTCTGTTGATTTGTAATTTTTAATTTAATAATATTAGAGTATGGAATTGTAAATTAATTTGCTGACAATATTGTTAATAATCCTTTTAAAATGGTTAGTTTTGAAGGTTTTGCTTCTGCTTCAAAAACCTAGGATTTCTTTACCCACAAAAGTAAAAATCTCTCAAATTGTTGCTGTTGTTATGTCCTTCCTGAAGGGAAGGAATAAAAGTTGCCAGAGCCTGTGAGACACAGGTTGGACTTCTTAATGATAGATGGCGACACCCCCTTCTCCACCTCAACAATTTAGGCATGGAACTGGAGGGGAGGGAATATTCTCCAGCCCCCTGCACTCGTGGTTTCTGCTGCGACCACCCACAAGACTTTCGGACCCGCTGATTTAACGAGCACGTACTCCGTGTATGCTCTGAGGGTATTTGGTGGCATAAAATACCAATTATAAAATCAAATTAAATTTCATATAATAAACTTATTTTAGATGCACGAGAATATTATAGACAATCAAAGTTCGCTTTTGAATTATTTAAACACATATAATGCTTAGCTATACTAAACAGACTTTTCATAAGCTACCACACAAAATTATATGAATTCAAAATCGTATACGCCATCTCCCATTACTTTAGGCTTTTTTTTTTGCTTCATGGCCGGGTTTATTAACAGTGGAAATATTTCGAAAATTTGAATAACAAGCATTAAATTCAGCATTTTGATAAATGAAAAAAAATTAATTCCTCTATAAATAATAATTAAATTACATTTTCTATAATATAGATGGTACTGCGTCTGTAATTTATTTAAAAATTTTATTTTTTATACAAAATAAATATTTTAGGGTGAAATTTTTAATATAAATTGCTTTCTCAAATGCACTCCTTGTGAATATATATATATACACCTTTTATTCAATATACTAAAAAGGAAAGATATGACGTCGTAATCACATGAAAGATGAAATCGTGTTTCGCCCAGTCAGTTCTGTCGTCTCACTGTTGCCAACTTTTGATTTTTTGCATAAACTTTCTATTTAAAAGAACTCTGTCCTCGCTAATTAATAATAACGCACATAAGTAAACAAAATACCCTTGATTAGAAAATCCAATAAACATAAGAATTTATTTTATTTGAAAACTTAAGAATCCTAATGTTGTTGTTCATCCAATCATCTAATATGAAATAGCATCAACTTCACAAGTGCAAGACGTACAAGTCTAGGCTCAGCTTGGATTTCAATGGAAAACACGTGATTACATTTATCATGTGACCGTTATGAATTTAGCCCATAGGTTCTCAACGTGGCGTTTGAGGCTTTCAGGGGGGGGCAGTGAAAGACAGAAAATTAGGGGGCTTGGGCAGATTAACCAAATATAGTCTAAAAAAGACTAAAAAAACACGCTGATTATGTACTAACAAAAGTATATTTTAATACTTTTTACCTTATGTTGATTGTATGTATTTAAATGATTTCTATATCACATGTACAAAAATTCACATATTTCGGTAGGGAAGTGGATGAAAAACTTAAAGATTACATTACATTCAGACTTACATTAAATTGAATGATATAGTGCATTTTAATTTCTGTAGTGCACGAGTTGTCGTAGTGAGCATTAGGAAAAATATTTCGTCCATTGCATTTAATTAATCCAAGAAACATAAATATGTTAACCATGACTTCAAGTATGATTCTTTAAAGGCTGAAACTGTCAATTTATATTTTTTTTCAAACCAATAGTTTATTATGAATTACTTCGTATCATCAAAACCCCTGCCTGTCTTTATAACAGGTAAGCTAAAACTTTTATTCCACTCTTAAATGAAGAAATTCAGTAGCGTTTCAATTCCAACAGTATCCCCTCTATTATTAAAATATATAATATTACACATTTAAATATATTTGTAGCAATAGCTATTTCAGATTCGCAAGTAAAAAAATTGGGGCTTTAGAAAAAAATTAATTTAAAAAATATATTTTCTATTAGTAATGGGATATTTTTTTAAACTTGTACACTCTTATTTCTCTAGAGTGGGAAGGGGTGATATTGAAATATTCACTAGAATAGGGGGCGGTATCGAAATATTTACTAGAAAAGAGGGCGCCGGTTAAAAAAAGATTGAGAACCTATGGCTTAGCCCATTGATATTTATTAATGTTTTATTGAATGACCGTGTCTCAAACACAATTTCCTAATTTGTATCCTTTAATTAATATGGGTTTAATTCCCTTTGAGCTTCCTTCAAGCTCTCGGTTCTCTCTTATGACATTCCGAATTCAACCTATGGTATATTTTTCACTATACCCAAGTCTCTTAATTTACAAGACTATTGAATTAATGTATTTTTCCCATGAAGGATAAGCGCCTTGTATCTCTTAGTTAATCATTTTTAGAAGGTTTACATAATAATGAAACATTTTGAAATTAATTTTATAATGCTTCAAATATGACCATGATACCTTATCTCCACTATGGCATGGCCCTTACCAAGTTTGCATTACTTTCATTTAAATCACAGGTTCCCAACCTTTTTTGAACTGGCTCCTCCCTTCTCTAGTGAATGTTTCGATACCGCCTCCTCCCACTCTAGAGAAATAAGAGTGTACATAATTCATGGTGGAAACAAGAGTTAAGTTTTAAAAAATATATTACTAAAAGGAAATGTACTTTAATATCTTTTTTTTTTCAAAAGCCCCAATTTTCTTGCTTGTTAACTTGAAATATCTATTGTCAAATATATTTAAATGTGTGTAATATTATACATTTTAGTCATAGGTAGGATACTGTTGGAATTGAAACGCTACTGAATTTCTTCATTTAAAAGAGTGGAATGAAAGTTTTAGCTTACCTGCTATAAAGGCAGGCAAGGGTTTTGATGAAACGAAGTAATTCATAATAAACTATTGCTTTCAAAATAAATATAAATTGAGCGTTTAAGCCCTTAAAGAATCACGTTAATTCCTGGTTAAAATATTTAATTATATTTCTTGGATAATATACATAATGAAATGCAGTGGACGAAACATGTTTACCTACTGCTCACAGACAAAGACAACACGTGCACTACAGAAATTAAAAAATGCACTGTATCATTCAATTTAATGTAGGTCTGAATGCCATGTAATCTTTAAGTTTACATCCACTTTCCGAATTACTGAAATATGTGAATTTTTGCACACGTGATATAGAAATGATTTAAATACATACAATCAACACAAGGTAAACAGTATTAAAGTTTACTTTTGTTAGTACATAACCAGCGTGTTTTTTTTTAGTCTTTTTTGGTTCATTTGCCCAAGCCCCTCCGCGCCATCTCAACGCCCCCTAATTTTCTCTGGGTCTTTTACTGCCCCCCCCCTTAAAGCCTCAAAAGCCGACAAGTGGGCGTTTTCACCCTCGTTGAGATCCTGTGATTTAAATGCTTAATTTTATCACGTTATCTTTAAAACTGATTCACAAAAGCTGATAAAATTTTTATACGTCTCTTAACATGTCGCTTTTTTTTTCTATTCAAAAAGGTCCCCGACCACGAATTCGTGACCATGACCACTAGTCTGCCGCAGCCACGATACAAATGGAGGGAATTTGGGAGGGGGGGGGTATTTTATTGATTAAAATTACAAATGGTTAATAGCGGATTCTTGACTCCGGTCGATATAATCAAGATGAGTATCGCTAAAAGTAAAACTACAGTCATTTTTCTTAAAACTACAAAGCAGTAAAAAAAAATCAACGATTTATGTAAAGGTTATTTCATTTAATTTGATTTGATTTGATTTTTTGCTATTTTTATGGCGCAAGGACCAATTTAGATCATAATGCGCCAAATTATTTTATTTAAAATAGTTTAGTTACGGAATCGTTTTGAGCATAAATTTCACATGTAAGATAATTCTGGAGATAATGTCACTACCATTTATAAATTAAGGCTGAGCCGAAAACTACCACGAGGCCTTTTGACGAAGGACCTCGTAACATAGAATTATGACCAAGTAGCAAAGACGACTCACTTGAGAATGCCATAAGAAAATTCTTATAAGATCATTTTCTGTAAAGGGGTAAGAATGTCATTTTAATCAATCATTACTTAAAAGGGATGAAGAGAATGTTCAAGCTATTTTTTTCTAATTATATAATTAATTCTCACGCTTATCCAATACTTCAGTACATTTTTTCTCGTGAATATTAGAAATTTGCAGTTATCTCAGATAACGATTACACCCCTTTTTGCTATTTTTGGTAACAAAAAAATTGTATTAAATATATTTGTGAACAAATTTAAAAGCGATCATAAATATTCTAAGTTTAGACTTACATTGTGAGTAGGTGTATTGTCTATTTCTTGTTTCTTCGTATTCAATTCTTGTGGTTGATTCTTCATGTTTTGCATTTCTTGGAGGATCTTAGCACGTTCTTTTTCTGACTTGAGGCAGAACGTCTTGGTTGGTTCTGTTAGGCACTTGCCGTAGTCCCCGCCCAAAAATGATGCCGCTCCTTCAAGGGGCAGAGATGTGTTAGGCTTGTAGATCAAATCATCTGTTGAGTTACCCTGGAGAGAAACAATATTCAGTTTTAATGCAAGTTTCAAACAGAGCAGTAAGCATTTGCTTTTGTATTTATGATTTATTGTGTTATTAACAACACTCTCAAGAAACGCGAGAGCTAGTAAGGTATTTTTTTTAAAAAAAGTATTCTTTTAAAGTACAGTTGGCGTGGATTTTTAAAAACAGAAAAAAAACTTGTAATATTTGATTGTAAAGCCAACGTGTGCGTGATGAAATCTAATACAGTCTAATCTTTCTAATACATCTTTTTTTTTTAACTTTTTACACAGTTTTGTAAGCGATTTGTAATATTTGACATGAATTCTCCATTACAGTGTACATAACCCACTCTCTTCCGGTAAGTGGTTAACTACGCTGACAGCTGTGCCGTAGGACCTGGACCTCGAATCTCGGAGAAGGCATGGATGTTTGTAAATGTATAGTGCCCTTGCGACATGAGGGTACTCTAAATAGCCGTCGAGCCGCAAGTCTTCTCGGGAGGTTGGGGGAAGGGGAAGAGAGGAGAAAGCCCCTGACCACTCCCAGTGTGTTCTCTCAAAATTGAGGTAGAAATGAGCCAGAACGTTCTGCCACCTGCATGGTGCTCAAGCTAGCGACAGGCGTACAATCTAACCCATCGCAATTATGAATTTCGTGGGCCTTGACCTGGCACAATCCTATCAGGTGGCATTAGTAACAACAATACAAGATCGTATAGATCTTACTGCCGGAAACACTTATATTCAATGTGTATGTTCAGATCGTATCAACCAATTTCTTGTGAACAATTTTATAATACTTATATGTCGATTCCAAAGGCTAGTGCTTTATGGTTAAAAAAAGGATTTTATAATGAAATGCCTTAGAAATATCTATACTTGAGTAATGTGCGTTATTTTCGTTAAAACGCTCACTGATATTTGTGTTAGAAAATCAATAATTCTAGCTACTGTATGAATATCCCCAGTACTGAGAAACGCGTCACTAATACTGAGATCACATTTATTCAGAAGGTCATTCGCACTTTATGGAAACAATGTAGTAATTTATTTTTTTTCATTTGCATTTTGAGATAAAACTTTGGCAACTTCAGAATAACCGTCTGCTAATGTTTTCTTTTGATTAGAATATAAAATAAATGATTTTCAAAATGGCTCTTGAAATTAATATTGATTAAATTTGATTACGTAACTCCGCGTTCCGAGGAGAAATATTCGTATCAACAAATTAAAAAGAGGTGCAAAAATCTCAGTTCTTCCATTTAAAAAAAAAAGGATATTTATAATACATTAAATTTGAAAAGGGAAATACGTCTAGCTGAAAGTAAAAAGGAAATAGTTATTACGAAACCTTATCCTAAGACTTTTCGAACGCAAGACAACCATCAAGAAAGTGAAGTCTGATTCTAAAAAAAATTCCCCGAATCGAAGATTAATTGCATCGAAACTAGGAATGTCTTGCGGCACTGTAAGTAAAATCATTCATAAAGACTTAAAGTTAAAAAGATGTTTATATAAACCTGAACTTAATTTGCTTTTGCCAAAACATATTGCTGAAAGAACGAATTGTAGAAAATTATATGAAAATCATCTAACTGCGGAAAAACGGAAATTTATGGTAACACTCGATGAGTATATTTAAGTGACTGTAAAAAAAAGGATAATTTTTCTATTGCTCAATTGACGGGAATGACCTTACAAAATGTCTTCGTCAATTTACAGAAAAGTTCCCAAAGGGATTCATGATAGTTGAAGGATTTTATTACAACGGCATATTAAAAATCAAAAAAGCTAAGTGAAGCCAAAGATAATTCACTCTACCATCAGCAGAATATTTTAGAACCACAGTTTTGGAAGAAATTCCAGGTTTACATGGAAAGGACATCGATGTATTGAGCTTCAAATAGACTAACTTCTAGTCACACGTCTAAGGCAACTGCCGCTTATTTAGCAAAGAAAGAATCAGAAACATGAATAAAATGCGTCTTATTTGATGAACTACATGAAAAATCACCCTATTCTTCTGCAATGGACTTCTGTGTTTTCGGTTTATTAAAACGAACCTTAAGAAAACGGCATCCAAGAACACTGAACGGGCTTTGAAAAACGGTTCAAGAGGAATGGAATAAAATTTGCATGACAATACTAAGAAAAAGTTTGCTTTCATGAAAATTTCGAGCTATTGTCAAGAATCATGGCTATCAGAAGCAAATTTCCACAAAAAATATTGTATTGATAAAAATTAACTATCAAAATCGTTTCCATTAAGTGCGAACTACCTTCTGTATTTAAGAATACTGTGTTTGACACCTTGATTATGTGGTTCAATATTACTTTACAAAAAGTCTTGGAGACCGTAGAGATAGCGCAAGAGAATAAACGAAGTAGAATTAAATCTTTCCGGATTGCGTCCGGACAATCTCGATACACTTTTCCTAGTAGATTGGAAACTTGAGGCCAATAGCACGATATACTCGTAGAACGAATTAATTTGATCATGGAGACTGATAAGAAAGGTCAAATACAAATGTTCTTGGCTATAACATGCTGATGCTTCCAATTATTATTTGAAATATAAAGGGGAATCTAATGGAGCTATGGAAAGGGCTTGAAGAGAAAGGCTAAGTAGTAAGATTTCGTATTTATCTTTTTACAGAATGTGAAGAATTATGGATTTTTACCCGTCAGCTCTCTTGAGATTCCCAAGCCTTTTAGGTTCTTAAAAAAGCGCTTTTTTACTATTTCGTAAAGCTTGAATATATTTTCTAAAGGAGACTTTTTATGATGTTCTTATCTACAGTATTAAAAATTATTTCTTTAAGAATGCTTAAAAATCTTTAAGCCAACCTATAAATTTTTTTAATGATTTTTTGTGCACTTTTATGCTTGTCCCTATACCCCGTTTTAAAAAAAGGCTTGACAGTACTTGATAAATAATTTCCCTAAATGTGGACTTGGGCAAAGGCATCTTCATTTCGGATTTTACAGCCATTGTATTCCTCTGAACATTAGTGACATTGAGTGTTAGTAAAGCATTGTCTTCAATACAAGCACAACTCCAGGAATCTTAAATTCATATCTGCATGAAAAAGTCGAGAATTAAGAAATTTTGTAGATTTAATTTGAATTTGAAACAAATCATAAAGGAACAAAAGTTTTTTTAGATAAAAGATGGTGAAACCATTTTCCATTTTCTTGGAAATAACTGGCAATAAAGTTAAGTTTTGTAACAAAATTTCATTAAATTTCATAGTTATATTTAAATTAAGTTATTCGTTAATTTTGATCAAATTTTCAATTACATTTTTAACTATTTTTATGAAGATTAGCTTTTTAAATAGAATTTTTTTAATAGCTTCTGGTATTCCGTTAAAAAATTAAAGAATTACGTTCACATATACACTAATAATTTGCTATTTCTAGTGTTTCAAATACTTTTTTCGCTGTTTTTAAAAACAAACAAATTTGTAAACTTTTTTATTGAACATCACTTCTCAGGTTATAACTTTTCGCGAAAAATTTGTAAATATTCTTTTTTTTCTCGGGCGTACAAAAGGATCATATATTGTAAGACCTAAAGCCCATTGTGCGTATTTCCATACAGTGTCAAAAAGCTAATAAGTTTCTTTCTAAAACTTGCATTAATTACTTATGAATTATATCAAAAATTTCATTTTCATCCTTTCAGAAATAGTATACTGCCATCTATCCACAAAATGAGGAACTAATCAATTATAAGTCGCATCTTTTATCCTTGTAATATTTATAAAGTCATTTATTTCATTTTCTAACTCAATATTAAATCTTGATGCTGATTTGTTTCGAAATGTGATTGCATGCTGATAGCGTATTCGGTAATTAGTAAAAATCATGCAGCATTAGATTTTAAGAATAGTTCTCAAAGCTGAAAAATATTTAACAAAAAAATGTTTTTCAATTACATAATTAAGATATTATAAGGAATTAATTTTATAAACAGACTTTTCGATTCCAACAAATTAACCAAATTTTCAAATCTGTAAAATAAGACAATTGTAATGTGCTGCAAATATTAAAATTATTTCTGTTATTAAATTCCAATTTTACCGTTATACAATTAAATATTTTTTCTCTGAACTTATAAAAAAAAAATTACACCAAAGAATGACAAATCTTTCTGAATGATAGCAAAAAAAAAAAAATTAAGAAAAAACAATATTTAAAAATTAAACTCAATGACATATGCATCACTGCTTTAGGCCTGCTTACCAGTAATGAAAGCAAGTTTACCCAAACAAGTTTTTTTTTTTTTTTAAATAATTTTAGCCACCAAGAGGGAAGGCTGCGATTTGATTTATTATAACTTCGCTCTCAGAAGCTGAAACCTTAAGCCTATTAGTTATCTCTTCAATTTCTAGCTGAGCATAAGAGATAACCCATCAGTCTATATATTACAAAAAGTATTCAATTTTTATTGGAGCTTTGCTTCGATTTCATAAAAAGTCCAGGAGAAATTTTTGATTAGATCAGTTATTTTTAAAAACTAAACTCATTACTGGTGAAAGCAGATATGAATAATGATTGCTTTCACCGATATTATAAGCAAATAGAAATTTTTAACTTATATAAAACTATTCTTCATAAGCATTTTAGTCAATTTCCTGTCATGACTGTTTCAGTTTATACCATTTTGTTCTGTTTATTGCTATTTGTTTATTACATAAATTTACGGGTCGAAATTTCTAATGGCAAGAGACCAGAGAAAGCATAAACTTCACATACATAAACTTCCATATGATGAAAGTGGAAAGTAAAGTTATTCACAATTAAATAACATCGTACATTATTACTGTTCGACAGAGTTTCTAGAAAGAAATCTTAAAGTTCTTGAAATATTTTTTAATTGACTTTTATTTGACAGTTTACCAGTAGTTTAAGGACTATTGCTGATCTACAAGAAATCCACTTAAATTGAGGAATCCATTTTACAAATTTATTATACTTTTCATAGAGTAATTCATTTTTGTATCACCAACACGGAGTAAATAAAAAAAAAACAGTCGAACTTCATTGATACTTACGCAAACTTATTTTAAAAACCTCAACAAAAATCACATTAGTAGCTTTACTGGGATTGATTATAAGTTAGTTTCTTATTTATAAAATGAGACTTATGACTCTCTACAAAAGATTTTTCATAGAAGAAAACACAAAAGCAAAAAAATTATTACCTACTAAAGTGCCCCATGAAGTTCAAACAATTGCAAGCGATTTATGCAAGTGTTATACATATTATACAAGTTTGCTCGTATAGATAATATCTATTCATCTATTGATTATTACATAAATTAAACAATGAAACATTCAAGCATTATGTTTGTAATTCTAATACATAAAGCTAAATTAATTGTGGTAGTAATTTTATAACTAAACAAAAAACAAAAAACTATTGCTTACCATTTGATGTCTCAACACTATTACATTTCCAATCAGAAATCCTGCACTCGTCATAACCATGGTCAGAAATCCATATTTAGCAACTGTCAGTAGATTGGGAAGCGGAAACATTTTCTCTTTTTTTTTTTTTTTTTTTTACCTTAGTCT
>BMAO01010524.1:27500-66217 GCA_019973975.1 Trichonephila clavata | reverse complement strand
CATCCACACAGTCTTTCCATCACCTTTTGGGCATTCCCTTTGGTCTTATATTAGAGGGGCCCTTCAGGGGCTCACCTTCTTTAGGTGAGTACGGGTGTCACAATCCCGAGGTGCCCTAGTGATCTTTTCCTTTTCCCACGGGGTTTACTGTCTTGGTAAACACGGGCTTCACGAACCCGGGGTACCCTAGTGATCCTTCTCTATTTTCGACCCTCTTTCTTGTCATTCAATTCATTCTTTCTTTCTCTCTTCCCGTCTAGATCACAGATATTAAAGCAAATGTTTGGTGCAGTATAGCCAAAATAGGCTCATGTGCCAATAAACCCCAAAATCACTCACTTATATTAGAGGGAGATGCATTAAAAATTTTCAATGCTGTTCATTCTGGGCTCATTCTTACTATAGACCCTAAGTATATTTCTAATAGTTTAGTTACTATGAAAGTTTCTGACTAATGTTAAGAAATATTATTTTCAGAAAACCCTTTCTTTTTTAAACAATTGAATTAATTATACATAAATATGCATTAAACATTTCAAAGCTGTAAGTACTAAAATGGCTCTTGCTCGTTCTCCAATAAAATACTTATGTTTGTTACCTCCTGTTGTCCAGTTACGTTAATATCACAGATATTTGAAAAATAAAAATACAATTTAATGTATCTAAAATTCACAAAAAGTGAATATTTTGTTTATGTGAACAAAATTAAGAAGTGAGCTCAATTAATATTTTTTTAGATTTATTTATTAAATTAGTAATATGAAGACTATTGTTGACTTAATCTTAGGAGGTTGTAAATGACTGTAGAGGTGGTTGTGTCAATGACTACAAAGAACTAAAATCAAAATAATTTTTTTAAAGAAAATTCTACTTTAGAACATCTTATTTTTGCTTTTAAAGCATTTGAGTCAGCAAATAATAATATAGAAAGCAAAATTTTTTTAGAACATTTTCCATTTCATGAGAATAATATGTTTATCATAGCAGTAGAATATTATGAAAAAATAGAAAACAACTAATCTAAAAGATTACACATTTCTTTAAATACAAACTAAAAAACAGCATGTTATAACTGTACAGTTCTTTGAGACATAGTAAAATTTCAAAACCTCCCAAAAAATGTACTATCAATTTCTTGAGTCATTTAATGTGAACTCAATATATTTATTTATATTATAGTAAGAACTGCATTGCATTCATTAGAATTCATGTTAAATATTGCAACTGGGTTAAAATGTTGAATGGGTGGCTCCTTAGTGAAGTCAATTTTTAAGTCACCAGAATCAGTCGCCAAATTACCTATATGTAAAGATAGGTTGAAGCGAAGCAAATCGGTGAATATGTTTTTAAGATATTGTTGTATTAACTATTCAAATTTGAAAATTTATATTACATAAACCAAGTAATTACTACTACATCATTTAAATAAATTATAAGAAAAAATTATACTTACATATTATTGCAACCGTATTGGTGACATTCTATGAATTAAGCACATGGTTGCCAATTCAGCGTGTACGACCCATACGAAATTGGAGTTGCTAACATGGCGAGTTATCTTGAACATTCGCATTATTGTGATAGTACTTAAGTACCAAGAAATTACTGACATGATAAAATGATATCTTTCTAACATTTTTATACTGAAATGTATTTAAAAGAACAAGAATAAGGCGACATTTTATAAATATTAGAAATCAACATAGCATTTTAGAATATAAAAAAGTGCATATAATATATATGTTTTACGTAAAAAACAACAGTGAAGTATGAAACTGTGTTTGAGTTAGGTAGGACACATGGCTATCATGTGATTGTAACACATGTAAATTTAGTCCATTTGCTTTGGAATGTTATTTTGATTCTTTGTCAATATGAATATTACCATACCATAATCAATTAAGCTCCATGTTAACAAGCAAATAATTTGTTTTATACTTTTCATTTTAGTGCTCTCCAAATTTATAATTTATAAGAAAACAAACCGAAATGTTAACTTCAAAAAATTTATTTTGCTTTCAATCCTAAAGTTTTTTACGGTAGTTACGTATTATCACAAACTACTGGCAACATCAAACGAAATGAAGCCCTGGTAGCAAAGTTTAGCATGTACACATAGGATATCAAGGTTATTAACTTGGCGAGTTATTAATTGAGTTGGCAATTGTTGCGATAATACATAAGTACTTTTTTTCTAAGTATAACTCTTACAGTTTCTGGTTATATATTTTTCAAAAATTCTTTTCTGTTTCTACAGTTGTCTGTAAAGCTAAACCTACAGATTTTGGAGAAAAAATTGTTTCATTTTAATTGTATTTCTTTTACAAAACTGTTAATTAAGTCAAGCAATTCAAATGATTTAGTTTAACACTTTTTTAAATATTTTAATACGAATATACCAGAAAATCCTACTTAAAAAGATTTACTGTATGCTGAAGAAATTGCAATATTTGTTGTGTTAAACTTAATGTGTTGCACCATCAACCAGTTTCATCAAAACAACAGATGTCACCAAATGACATGATATGCAGCGGATAGTAGAAAAACTGTTATAATGCATGTACAAACACAATAACAAAGGCAGAATTTGGTGAAGCTTTTGAATCAGTAACTTTTCTTCCTGCATCAAATCTTTTAACTATAAAAATCAAAATTTGGAAAAGCTTTAACAATTACAAATATTTGGCATTTTTCAGTTACAGGGACCATAAAGTCAACCATGTTAACACATAGAAAATATGCTAAATTCTGTTTTATCATTGTGTTAGTAGTGAATGTCCCTTATCTGATATTATCAATGCTCATGTTGGCCACAACTTCGAAAAACAGTCGCCAATTCATGATCCTGTAACCACGTATATAATATTATAGCAAGATAACAGGAAATGTTTTGTTTTGTGGAAAGAAATAAAAAAACAATTACAATTAATCTAATTTTGAATTGATTTTCACTATTTAAACTGGAATTTTATAAGTATAGTGGTCAGAATTTAACTTTTATTGTTCATAAATCATCAAGAATTTAAAATTTACCTTATGAAGACATATCATTTATTTTTTTAACAAGAAAAAACTTGAATTCAAACATGCACACACAAGTATCAGTTTCATTTAAAGAATATTTTACAGTGCATCTGAGTAATTTCATCATTTACTTCATACATAGGAAGTCAAAAGTTGCTCAATTTGTCCAAAATAGATTTTTTGAGCTGAGCACTTTAACTTGAAATGTAGCAGAAAATGAAATCCCCCAAAAAATAAAAGAAACAAACCAAGTTTTATTCTTGAAGTTGAGAGGAATATGGTGCAACGTTTTCTCAATTCTCAAGTAAAACAAAATTCGAAATTAAAAATACTGAAACCACGCTCTATTGATTGATTGATTGTACTAATCTAAAACAACACAGGCTATTATTCCCTAGACAGAAATTTTTTTAAAATAATAGATATTAAAGCTTGTTCCCTCTTCTGTGAGCAAAAAAATTTAAAAATCAATTCATTTGACACAGTTTCTTCCAGTACATCTTTGGCACCACGCTTGACAGGAAAAACAATTAAAAAGAAACCTGGGATAACAAATTATGAGAGCATGCTCAATCAGTCCTAGTTTATAGCACGTGTTCCGCTAGTATTTTAGTGTTATTTTCCAAACTTACGTTCAAACGTTGTTTTCATATTTAAGTGCAAAGTTTAATGATTTTTACGAAAAATATACCTGAAGAAAATGTCGAAGGGGGCTCAATAGCGAGAACATGGTGTGCGTGTGGTCTAGGGGCACGCATAAGGGTTGGGTCCTACATTTTTTCCACTATAATTCCTCATGAGAGTATTCTGTGTACTCCACTTTTGAAAATTCTTACCAAACTTCCCATATATTTTAACAGTTTCATATATTATACCATTCTGGACTATCTTTTAATTCTCTTGTAAACTTTTCGGTATTCTGAGATATAAGTTCTCAATCAAAAAATTTTATCTTTAAATTCTCTTATATTTAGATAGATATTACTTATATATATAATACAATCTATTTTGGCACGATGATGTAAAATTCTTTCTCTTAAGATAATTGAACTGACATGTCTTTATTTTTCTTAATTTTATCCCCAACCTCATTTATTCGATTTTTTTTTTTTTTTTTTTTTTTGTGAATCATTTTAGATAAAATATTACATTCTCTTTTCTTTAAGTATTCTCTTATGCTAAAGTGTAGAATAGGGGGCCCCTTTGGATCAAGTGATGTTTATCTTAGATGCCAGAATGAATTTGGCTCTTTATTAATTGGGCTTCGCTTCAATACTCTCAAAACTCCCATAGGTAGTTTAGACATAAGTGTAGTAGGGGGGGTGGGGCTTTGGATTTGGCAATTTTTCTTTCGATTTGGTGATTTTTATATAGATATCATAGTGAGATGACGTATTCATTTTGGCTTCCGGACACCTATCGCTAAGTTAAGTAGCTTGGCAATTGATTTTGGTCGCCAAAAGAAATTGACATCGCCAAGGCCCCCACTCCTATACTACTTTTTAACCGGTAGTTTATATACCTCTAGTTTGGCGACTGATTCTGGTCGACAAAAAATTGACTTCGCCAAGAGGCCTCCTATTCTACACTTAGACTATTTTTTTTAAAACATTTGAATATTTTCGATAGTTTAACACATTATCTTATCTACTACAACTTTAAATATTCAAATAAAGTTTGATACTCTGTTACGTGTTTTTTTATATATTTTATCTTTAAATTCTGTTATAAAACTTGAAGAAAAGCATTGATACTTTGAAATACATTTTGCAACAACTTCCTCTTTAAATTCTCTTATAAAATCCTCACAAGTTTTTTTCTTCTTCTTAGGTATATATTTCCTGTATTCTGACATATATTAAAGATTTATACTTACCTTCTAATACTATTAACATTTTCGATTATAAGATTTATTTCATTTTATCTTATAGAACTTCCTGATTGATTAATAAATACATATACATTAGTTCTTCATTATATAACGAATTTATATTATTAAGGCGTAACGAAAATATATTTCTTTTTTCATTTTTCTGAGGTTTGTATATTTAGAAAACTTATCTCAAAATTTTAGATCAGAAAACTAATTTGTTTTTAAGACATTTGAATTTTTCTTAGTCTGGATTTTAGAATTTGGATTTCGTTTTAAAGCATTTTTGCATTTCTAAAATGAATTATTTTAAAAAGCAGTTTTTTAGTGAAGAACATCTATTTTAACTGGGTTTTTTTCATTAATAAAATCATTTCTGTCTGCTTACATTTTGAATTTTGTAAGCTCTCCCACAGTTAATTAATTAAGGTTGATTTCAAGACCAATATTTATTTTCACACATAGTTTATATAAAGTAGAATTTCTTTACTTTGTTTTCAATAACTTTTTTCCGTGTATGCCTCAGTGAGAAATAATATTTGGAAGAGATGGAATAAGACTGAAAATGATAAAGTTAAAATTCAGCTTTCAGCTAATTCTAAAATGAGACTACAGAACAGAAATACTGCAGAAAGAGCTGATTATTTCCTTGATGTACCAACTACATTATAGTAAACATATTGTAGTACTACAATTACAGTATTTTAAAGTCACGCAACAATACTGAAACTTGCTCCATTGTCCTGATTAAAACTGAGAAAAAATTAGATAATATTTAGAAATTTGAGGATTTCTAGCTTAAGTTTGTATCATTATTATTTTGTTAAAATGTTTTGTGTTTAAACTTTTGTAAAAATATTACATTAGGATAAAATAGAATAATTTGTCTTCGTAACAAATGCTATCAATGTTATGCAAAAATATGTTTTGAATAAAAAAAAATTTTCCTCATAAATAATTAAAGTAGTGTTTTAATGTAGAACGTAAGTTAGAAAATACATATTAAAAAAATAGAGCTTTACAGGCATTATAAGTTTTTGTTTTCTGCCTTTACAAACTTTAAATGCGTTTTTTTTTTTTTCATTCTGTTAATTTTGAAGATTTAAATGTTTTTTAATCCCTCTTTATCTAATTTTTATGCTCAAAATAGAGTGTTGAACTTTTTTTGTAGATACTCCGAAATATATGTTATACAAAGTTTAGTATGGATTTAGGTCTGATAGCTTTACTTATTTTTAAAGATATCTTAAAGTTAATATATATTTTTAAAAAAATTTGTTTTTTCCATTTTTAGCCATAAAATAATTATTAAAATTCAACAAGGAAACAGATTTTCAATTCCATATTAACTTTTAATTCGAATAATCTAAGAAACATAAATCACTTAAAATAAAAAAAAATTATAAAAAATCAGCGTTTTATTAAAATTTAAAAAAATTTCAAAACGTTTAATTTTTCTTAAAAATTGTGATATAATGTTTTGTCAAATTGACTTTTTATTTTCGAAATGAATTTATTAATATAATCTGAATATAAAAAATGAATTATTTGTATTATTAATGTATCGAAAAAATTTTTTGAAAAAGGATATACTGTGTAGTCTTAAAATATGAATAAAATACTTCGTGAAATATAACGATATATTTTCCTTTGTACTGGGATACTACATAATTTGCTTACTAAACCGAAATTTTTATATAATTAATAAACTCTAAAATCATTTTTGGATTCTTCATCTAAATTATAGACGTAGGAAGATCAATATCAGATTCAATAAGTGACTGTTTAGTAATAAAATGTTGCCTTAAACGCTTATTTAAGTGTCTTAGCATATTTTTTCCATCATGAAATGTAACATGAAATCAACTACGTTTTCACTGCTTTTTTAATTTGGACTGGCTTTTTTGTCAATATTGTATGCACGCAAGTTAAAAATATTTCTTTAGCCTTTAAAGGAAGTTTAAATTCTATTGTAAAGTCTTCCAATTTTTCTGCATTTTTTTAGTAACAAATATAACGACTTCCTTTACAAAGGATATAATTCTATTAAATTAATTTCTGGTGTAAATTATATAAATACCGTATTTAGTATATTGAATCCAAGCCACACCCCAAATTCTCAACACAATTTTGTGACAAAATAAAGAATAGTGTACAAATGTTTATAGAATCCGTTACTTAATAAATTTTAAAAAAAAATTAAAACGGGAACTAAATAAGAAGAGAATAATAATTTATTTTACCAGTATTAATAGCTTTTAAGTACAGCCTATCACTATTCTAATCTTCAGCGCCTGTTCAATTTTCCCCATTCAACGGATTTTTTCGCCTTGGATTCTAAGGCCGGATTTTGAATAGCATTAACATTAGAAAAAAGTTCGGCTTAGATTCGAATAAATACGGTACATTTTTTTTTTATTAATTTGTCGTAAGCTGCTGCTTTAGTGAAATATATTTATTGCAGTCTTTTTAATTTTTAATTGATTGTTCGAAAATTAACATCACACCGTACCTACAACAAATAAATAAATAAACCCGTCTAAGCAAATTAATTTTTTGCAAGGGCTACAGTAAAATTATCGTTTGGTATCACAAAAATCAAAAAAATTGCCGAAAGCTATGTTGCATTTGATCAACTGCATCAAAATTGTTATTACATTTTTATTAATACAACAACTTTATAAATTATGGTTTAAAAATATATTTGAATCCTACTTACCGGTAGCATTATGTTCCTTTCCAGACAGAAACGGTGTGACGCAGGATAATTTGGAAATAATTTGCAAAGATTTATTTTAAAGACAAATGCTTCTCTTTATGTATTGTCACATGACAGAGTTAAGCAATTTTTTGATGTGTAATATCTTTACTCTCTGTTACTGGATATTTGTTGGAGTGATTTCGTTTAAAGGGACGGAAGTGCGTAACAGGAAGTCGGGGGAAGCGCGCGCTGTTTGATGTGACCAATTCAGCGCCTTGGGATGTCTTTTCGCTAGCCTCGTCTCGGGGTCCAACTGTAGTAATTAAGACGCCCGCCTACCACACATACCAGCAAGTCTTATTAGACTTCATCCAGAATAAACTTGTGATTCTACGCTCAATTGTCAAAGTCTCAGGGCTCGTTTTGTGTGAAATCTGAGGATATATTTATATATGTGTAAACTATATATTGATAATTATATTTCCTGGTAAGCGTCTGACAAAGCTCATCATTCTTAAAAAAAATTGGAGTAAGTAATATGGAAATATTTGAATAAATATTTAAGTGCTTATCATTTTCATACTTTGAGGTTAATTCCTGTCACCAGCAATACAATATTTTTAATTGTGATTAAAAAAAGATTTCTCAATTAAAAAAAACTAATTAAGTAAACGGGTATTTTTGATTTTCTCTAATATTTCTAATTTTTTAAGCATGCGCTTGACGGTGTCTCTTCGCTACCCTCGTCTGGGGGTCCAACTGTAGTAGCAATTAAGACACCCGCCTACCGCCCATACCAGCAAGTCTTGCCATTTTGGTGGTCGCATACATTTCTCCGAATCAAACAGTTAAAAAAATTAAAGATTTTCTGCATATTTTACTTTTACCGTATACCGAAGGTGGTTCTGCTCTTTTTTAAAAAAAAACTATCACTCGCTTCCCATGATTTTGAGTGGTGATTTTAACGTTAACTTCATTTTTCCAGAAGCTGAGCCGCTCATAGCTTTTCTGAAAGATGAACTCAAGCTCGAAATGAACACTAATCGAAATGTTTCGACAACTAACAGTGGTACTGTTATTGACGCCATTTTTCAACGATTTTTAAATATTTTGAAATCACAAGTATATGTGTCATACTTTAGTTTTCATAAATGTATTGTCTCCGCTCTTCCCCAAATTGAACAATACTAAATATTTTTGATAAAAAAACTGCATTACTCCTTGTGTTAATTAAATAAAATTTTCATTAAAGATATAATTATTCGGTAGAAAATTATTTCCAGTCATAACCGATTCATTTCTCTCAGGATTAAAGTCACTATTGCGTATTTACCATGATAACAAGTCAGATGTTACACATCATATGCTACTACTGTAAGACTCGTTTTTTTACAAGCTTTTATTTAACTTGCAATGTATGTAATTTGTTCGGGTGGAATCTTGCAACTTAATTTTGAAGCTTATATCTTCAACCGATTGAGCTGAATACACATTTAGTTTGGATGACAATGCATGTTTTGACTATTTATATTCCGATATTGCAATTAATTAAAAGATATTAATTAAAAAGATTAAAAAACTAGTTTTGGGCGCCAACATTCGATATGTCTGCATTATTGTAATAATGTGATTGTTACAACAATGACAAAAGTTGGCGTTGAAAATCGGTTTTCAGCCAAACTGGAATTTCATAACGTAGCTCTGTTGACTGCATTTATTAATTAACTTTGTTTAAAAAATAAATGCTTTTAACATGAGATTAACTTGAAGTGTAGTATTATTAAAATCCTAATTTCTACAACATATGACCTTTTTTTCTTACAAATTTCTATCGATTTTCTTGGATTTAAATTCCAAACAAAAAAAGTAGAGCTATTCTTCGAGTAGATTGATACATTGTATACCGTTCTCAACACTGCCAAGTTAAACTGAGATGGAGTATTGTAAAAATTCTTTTAATTCTTTGATTTTGAAAATTGAACTTGGTGATTGCAACGGTTTGTGAGTTCAACTCTTCTGTTTTTTTTTTTAAAGCTTTTATTTAACTTACAATGTATGTATGTATGTATGTATGTATGTATGTATGTATGTATGTATGTATGTATGTATGTATGTATGTATGTATGTATGTATGTATGTATGTATGTATGTATGTATGTATGTATGTATGTGTGTATGTATGTGTGTGTATGTGTGTATGTATGTATGTGTGTGTGTATGTATGTGTGTATGTATGTATGTGCGTGTATGTGTGTATGTGTGTATGTGTATGTATGTTGTATGTATGTATGTATGTATGTATGTATGTATGTATGTATGTATGTATGTATGTATGTATGTATGTATGTATGTATGTATGTATTATGTATGTATGTTATGTATGTATGTTTATGTATGTATGTATGTTTATGTATGTATGTATGTATTTTTTATTTTTGTATGTATGTTATGTATGTATGTATGTATGTATGTATGTTTTTATGTATGTATGTATGTATGTATGTATGTATGTATGTATGTATGTATGTATGTATGTATGTATGTATGTATGTATGTAATTTGTTCGGGTGGAATTTTGCAACTCAATTTTGAAGCTGATATCTTCATCCTATTGAGCTAAAATTTTGTATACACGTTTAGTTTGGGTGACAATGCATGTTTTGACCATTTATATTCCGATATTGCAATTAATTAAAAAGATATTAAAAACGTTGGGCGCTAACTTCAATATGTCAGTATTGTTGTAATAATGTTATTTTTACAACAATGACAAAAGCTGGCGTCGAAAATTGGTTTTCAGCCAAACTGGAATTTCATAACGTTGCGCTAATGACTGTATTAATTAACTTTGTCTAAAAAATAATTACATTTCTACGACGTAAAAATCTAATTTCTGCAACGTATGCAATTTGTTTAGGAATTTCTATCTATTTTCTTCGATTTAAATTCAAAACAAAAAAAAGTAGAGCTATTTTTCAAGTAGATTGGTACATTGTATACCTTTCTCAACGCTGCAAAATTAAACTGAGAGAGAGCATTGTAGAAATTCTTTAAAAAATTTATCTAACTTTAATCTATGAAACTCAGACAAAAAATAATTACAGAATCGGAAAGATCATTTATTTCGTCCCGATAAGGCATAATGTTTTTTACGAAATAATAATATTTGTATTTCTTACGATTTTTTTTTTTGTAAATAATTCAAAATCGATGCGTTTTTATGAAAATAATGTCTAAATCGTTGTGCATGAAATTTTTTTTTTGTTTAAATGAATCGACATTCCTTACTAAAACAGCTCATGCTTTGCTTTTTTAGAATTAGTCATTTAAAAAATAAAATGCCGAAAACATTTTTTTTACGATTTTTCAAGAAATACTCAAAATTTTAATTAAACATTTAATAACTTCGTCATTTATGAAGAAAATCTCATGAATTTTTTTTTCGTGTGAAGGACAATATTACCCAAGATCTGTACGAAGATTGAAAAAATTGCTTAAAAATTACGGATTTTAAAAAAATTGTGTTTTTAGTCTAGTACCCTTTTTGGGAGAATTCATTTAACTAACTGTTCGAAAATAACCGGCAAACACCTAGCATTGAATGAGATGAACATACTGAGAAACCTGTCCAGTGATAACTAAAAAGTGAAAAATAAATTAAAAGTAAAAAAGCTTTTTTAAAACAAGCTTTTATTTAAACGCGCTAAAAAGAATAAAATAAATTTTTCTTTAAAACTTTTTTTACTATCAACTTTTTCCGTCATTACACAATTTATATGATATAAAAGCTCGTCGCGAGATTAAAGTACTCTTATTTACTTAGTATGAATTTTTTAAAAATTAAAATCAATCCGATCAAGTTATTTAATTTACTTGTTTATCTGCAGTGGTAAATCTCGCGACAGGCTTTTATATCATATAAATTGTATAATGACGAAAAAAGTTGATAGTAAAAAAAGTTTTAAAGAAAAATTTATTTTATTCTTTTTAGCGCGTTTAAATAAAAGCTTGTTTTAAAAAAGCTTTTTTTACTTTTAATTTATTAATCTTTGACTTACTTCAGTTTAAGGTTGCCTTGAACTGTAAATGGTAAGTTTTTTGTTAAGGTTGTTAATGGTAGAATTTCAAATCGAAACACTCAAACTGGACACAATATTCTAATACTATCGTGTAAAAGTATATTTAGTACATGATTTGTTTCTACTTCAGCCAATTTGTTTTAATCCCCATAAAACATTTTCCCTCCTGTATTTCAATACCTAATAGATTCTTAAATTTATATCGAGTTTGCAGTTTTGTTCTGTAACACCAAAAGAAAAAAAACAACCTTAAACTTTCATTTAGAAAGTAGGTTTAGAATTTATTGATTGAAAAGAGATTAAGTTTAAAGAGTCTCTTGATTTTTTTGGTATTTTTTTATATTTCGAGGTTTCTTTACAAAAAACTGTTTCACTTCATCCGATTAACCTTAAGCATAATGATTTTAAATGATTGTTTATACATATAATTCGTATAATTATTACATATAATTCGATTTTGTGTTCGTACATAATCAAGAATGATTTTTTTGATATTTTGTTTATATTCTTCTTTTAGAATTGAATGCGCTTATACCATTTTTTGTGTGTATGTTTACTTATATTTTATGTCCTTAGTTTGTAGAGAATAAAATTCAAATATTTTTTAAAAATTGAATCTCATTTGTAACATTATTATTTCTGTAATCCAAAAGTACAGCTATCTAATAGCTATTTTTTCCCAAAATGAAAATTTTAAGAATTCTGAAATATATTTTAATGTTTATATTTTAAGTTTATCATATAATTATTAATAGAAATTCAAGTAACTATTGAATTTTTTTTGTCCCAATCTCGATTGCTATAAGAAATGAATTGATACAGATATTATATATCTGTCCAGAAATTACTGAATTGATTTTTATTAACTTTGCACTCTAAAACCATACAAGGGTTTTTTATGGTGACAATTGATCGGAGCGTTTGTCTCTTATAAAGATCTTATCACAGTGATCATCAAACTTTTTCAACTCAAGGAGCCCCTAGAACTTGAAGGTGTTTTTGTGGAACCCCTAGAACTAGAAAGTATTTTCGTGGAACTTCTAGAACTAGAAAGTATTTTCGTGGAACCCAATTCCACAAACACAGAAGAATATATCTTAAAATAATATTTAAAGTAGATCAACATCGCATGGGTACTTTTTGTAAAGGCAATTAAAAAAGTATTGTATCTATTACTAAAAATTTTAATCTACTTTTAATATAATTTATACATTAATAATATTAGTCTATGATCCAAGAGTCACTTTACCCATGCATTATGTTTAATAACTAGAATATTGTGTGCTTGATTTTTTCACACAAACCATCAAAGTCTAGGCCTACTGAAATTAACTGCAATCTTATTACATATTCTGAGCTTAATTTATTTCTATACTTTGTTTTTGAAGCCACTTATGGTGAACACTATTTTCCACTTAGACACATTGTTATGAAAAGGGCAATAAAATGTTTAGAGAAATACTGTGTATTTTGCATGAATTAGCAACATAAGATTTAGGAGTTGTTCTCGATTAAATTTAGAGTTTTGACATCATAGTTGATAAGTCCGTAAGTTGTTCTTTCTCCCTTATTGTAAATGTTTTCCCAACAAATGTCAAAAGGTGAATTTTCCATTGGAAAACGATTTACTTTTGCAAGACATTGTACTAACGAGTATACAATGATCTCGTAATATCCGGGATAGTAAACAATAAAATATTTACAATCTAGTGAATAATATATAAAAATAAATAAAAATTAAAATATTTTATTGTAAAAGTTTAAAAAGTATAGCAAAATAAAGTTATAATGTAGAAATAAAATTTTCAGTTTCTTAATGACAGGAATGAGCTTTAAATGTTAGTGGGTACACAAACTTCACAGACAGCGTAATTCAATTTTGCATACATATTTATAATTTTCTGTTCGGTTTCTTTATTGTGACTCGTGGAACCCCTGGATATGCCTCGTGAAACCCCAGGGTTCCATGGAACACAATTTGAAGACCACTGTCCTATCGTGATTGGTTGTTTGAGCACTGAAAAAAAAAATAGAGCTTGTCGCTTTTATTTTATAGTATTGAGGTTTAAAAGTTAAATTTAAGTACTGCGTATAATATTAGGAGAAAATAATTTAAATAGTGGAACCATTGTATTGCTATTAGTGAATAGTATATATTTTTATTGCTTTTTCACTGGTTCTGTGCTAACCATACATAGTCCTGTTATCAGGAGCAAATGAACGGCCAGCTTGGCTCTCTGTAGCGGGGACAGCAGTCTCAGTGACCGAGTACCTCTTCCGCCATCTCATTAAGAGGTGAGAGTCAAAAAAAGGTTGGTTGCGGGGGGTTATGTGATGGACCCTAAGTCTGAACCCCCGTATGTATATTTTCCAGATGAGTACAAAAGGGCGGAGTTTGGGGTTATATTCTTCCCATAAACGGAAGATATATTTAGTTTTTATAATAAAGATTGCGTTTCCGTGTTTTTGTCTACGATTTTATAAAAATATAACTCTTCTCATAAAATTAATCTGTATATAACACTGCCTTTTCCAATACTTGGTATTACACAAAAAATTTCGTTACTTAATTTTACATTGCTTTTATTTAGCGGTTGTATTTTTTTTTTTAACAATTTCCAAAATAGAGAGAGTATACCAGCTGGTATACCCGTTCTTCGCACGGGTGAATTGAAAAGTTAAACAATACAGATTAAAGGATAAAGAAGTTTTTTTCCCTCGCCCTTGTGTGCGCCTTTGTCACAGGGTGGACCGCAACTCCTTGAAAAAATTAGAACCCGCACCCTGGAAAAGTCTGCCCGCCCCTGATTTACAATATATTGAAGAATTGAAATAACGACTAGTGTAAAGGATTAGATTCATTTATTTTTTACATTATTCAAATTATTTAATACATAAATAACAATACATTTTAAATCAAATAAAATCTTACGAATTTAGTAAAGATAAAACTTTACAACAAAGAGAGAGTTAAATTTTCTTAAATAGTATTTAATATTTTAAGATGTTAAAGGGATGGGTTTTCTTAAATGTACTGAAGTAATGAATGAAAATAAATGCGATTATGTAATATCAGAAAGTTAACAATATATTTATGTAGATATCAATACAAAATGACGCCAAATCTGAACATACGTAGGTAAGAATGAAAATGTTTCCTATTTTTCCACTATTTCTGTGTAGAAAAGACCCGAACATTGAATGAACTCCATGGAAGCTTTTTAAATTTCAGAATCTAGATAGATAACTCTGCTACTTGGATGTTCAATGTCAAAATAAAGTTGATCTACGGGTAGCAATTTTCTTTCGAAGTGATTTTCCAAATATCTATATCGCAGTGGGTTATAACCATAACTTAAAAGATTTGCTCGTATACCACCCAAGCCATGGATACCACTCAGATATTTGAATCTTTGGAGTGCATTTTCAACTCCAAACATGTACTCTTTAGGAACAAAATTTGGTGAATAATCAGAAATAGGACCCGACCTCTTGTGAAAATTAAAATGTGGATGTCTGAACTCTCTATCCAGCTCTGATACGATATCCTTGCCAATATTATGATGCGAGGAGGATTCGAACTTTTCCTGTTTTTTGCCATGGGATTCTGATCCATGCTTATACTTCTTACCATCGTCAGCCAAGTCCCTCAAGAATTGTTCCCCTCTTTTATGATCCCCTTTGTTTTCATTATGTTCGTAACCACTGCTATGTTCATGAGAGGTAGATCCTTTATCGTGAGATTTAGTTTCACGTTCGTACCCATATGATTTCTCGTAACCATACTTCTTTTCTTTTTCGTAAAATGCTTTATCGTGAGATTTTTTCGCATTTTCTTTTTTACCGCCAGAATTGTGTACTGAAGAATGAGAACCTTGGTCATGTTTTTCTTTCTTTACCCGGTCTCGTAAGGAATGAGATTCCCCGTCTTCATATTCACGGTTACCATGGGAGGCTTGTGATTGTTGGCGTTGATGATGTCCGCTTTCATCATATTCTCTGAAACCAGGACCATCTCCTATGTCTTTAGTAACGTAACTGGAACGTTCGTGATAATAAGGACGATAGTACGACGATGGGTATGCCTTTACTAAGGAAGCCGCTAGGCAACATACCACAATAGTTACCTGTAAAGAAAAAGAGAAAAAAATTAAGTTTAAAAATTAACTTAGCATGGAATTACCTCGAAATAAAACGAAAGCATATGCACGAAACAATTACAGCTTTTTCTCTAGTCAAATATAAAGATTAGTATTCATTTACTTTGATTAGGTTTAAGTGTAGAAACTTTAAGACAATCGAGCTCACTGAATACGTTTACCAGATGATCAAAATTCTTTTGCGCTGTACAGACGTTTAATGAGAAAACATATGTTAATTATATGCTACAAGCACAAGTAATTGGCCCGTTAATTAATATCTTAACATGTATATTTATAAGATAAAAGTAAACCACTTTAAGAGTAGAGCAAGCATGTCAATTCAACAGAGAACCCAAACGATACTGCAGAGTCATGTTTCAGGTTGATTTTCCTTCCTTTTTATTTACTGCAGTATATGCCTCTTAAGAGATAGAAAATTAATTTTATAGGCGCGTATAATACTTTTCCTTTCCAGTTTTTACTAAGGGAACTTTTTTATTATTTTTTTAAATATAAATTCTGAGTACAGATCATACGCGAATAAAAACGTGAAATTTAATTACCTGAAATATGTATAATTAAATACACGTTGAAATTAGTTTACTTTTAACCAGATAAACATAAATTATTTATAAACTGATAGATTTTATCAGAATTTCTTTGTTTGTCGTTACAAATGGTTCAAATTTTAAACATTATGAGTGCTACGTATAAAAAATTTCTCGCCACGTTTTCTTATAATTCTTAAATAGTTTTCTGTTAAATTAATTCGAGTTCCGTGAATATTGATTGTACATTACTGTAGTATCCAGAAGCCATAATAAGCCGGCTCCATAGGAAAATTGCCGACCACAAGTTCGCGATAACGACCATTTGTCGGTCACCAAATGAAGTGGCGCGTCTTATCTTGAGGACAGAACCCGGGATCTTTGGGTCCGAAACCGAGCAACTTAACCACTACACCAAAATGATCACCATGGTGCGGAGGTTTTTACTAGTTTATATAGATTATATGACTACAGCTATCATTATTAAGGTCATTTTAATGGGTTGGAGGGAAAGTTCTGTCGTATTTTAAATGGCAGATGATTTTTCTTGTAAATAAAAAAAAACATCTGGCTATTGAGTCATTTGGATTTCTTTTTTTTTTTTTTTAGCTGCTGTATAATATGAAAGAAATCTTTTTTTACCGTTCATCATTTACTTGTGATATTTAAAGTGAAAAACATGTCAGTATATAAAGTGCATTTACGACACTTCATTTTATATGAATTCCAAAAAGGAAGCAACGCATCGGTTGCATGTAAAAATTTATGTGTGGCATTTGGAAAAGATTATGTAAATGTTCGTACTTGTCAAAGATGGCTTAGCAAATTTCGTTCCGGGGATCTGAGCCTCCAAGAAAGTGATCGATCTGGACGACCATCCAAGATCGATAATGATGTTTTGCGATCCATGTTGGAAAATAATCCACATTTAATAAGTCGAGAAATTGCAGAAGAGTTTGGCATTCATAATACAACTGTTGGAGATCACCTTAAATCTCTTGGGTTTGTGTTAAAGCAAAGTGTTTGGTTCCACATGAAATAACGGAAAAGAATTTGTCTGATCGTGTAAGAATGTGTTCATCACATCTGATTAGACCCAATGTGGAGCCGTTTTTGGACAAGAAGGTTACTGGAGATGAAAAGTGGATTCTTTACGAGACTATTAAGAGAAAACAATCTTACTGCAAACCAGGAACATCATCAGCAACAGTTCCAAAACCAAGTATCCATCGATGAAAAGGACTGCTTTGTTTGTGGTGGGACCAGAAAGGTCCAGTGTACTACGAGTTGCTGAAACAGGGAAAAACTATTAACGTGGATCTGTACTGCAATCAGTTGGATAAATTGAATGCAACTATCAAAGAAAAAAGGCCTGCATCAGTGTGTAGAGAAGGAATAGTGTTCCACCACGATAATGCTCGACCGCATATTGCAATGGTGACACAACAAAAACTGAATGCGTTAGGATGGGAAGTCCTTAGTCACCCATCGTATTCACCTGACATTGCACCATCTGATTATTACCTGTTCAGATCTCTGCAAAACTATTTAACGGGGAAAAGATTAAAGTCTTTCGAAAGTATTTCTAAGGCAGTTGCTGTCTATTTTAACTCTAAGAACGAGAACTTCTACAAAACAGGAATTCACAAGTTAAATGAAAGAGGGCAACAAGTTGCAACAAATAACGGAGCATATATAATTGATTAATATTAAACACGTATTTTTATAGACGAACTCAAATATTTTCTTTAAAATACGACAGAACTTTCCCTCCAACCCATTAGTTCCATGAAGATTTGAAAATTAATTTAACGTTTTCTGTGTTACAGAGAGAGAAGCAGTTATTTTAAGTATTAATTAAATTTTATTTTAATTAATTATCATGTATGTCTTAGGTTTTAAACATTATACTTCACTACAGTTAGCAATTCAAATATTTTAAAGTAAGTATAGCTCTATACCAGCTTTCAAAAAGACATTTAAATTGATAAATTTGCAAAAATTCATTATTAGGAAAGTAGGGGTCTACCCAAAACCGAAAAACATAACAAGGGGTCTATGAGACAAGAAAGTTTGGGAACCTTAGGTCTAAACGAACGTAGAAAGTTCATTGGGGCACATGATCTCATAGGAGGTCTTTATCCCCTATCTTCAAAATTGGTTGTTGACTTGACTGATTAATTTGCCCTGTTAGATTTGAAGTAATAAAAATAGAGATGAAAAATTTGAAAATTAAGTTTAAAAATCAAAAATTAGGATTGCAAGTTTGAGAATAAATTACATTGCCTTTGGTTTGTTTGCGTTGTGTTGTGTATGAGAAGTTAAAAAGGTAGTTAAGAAAATCTATGTCAGCCGGAAACTGCCTCTGAGAACAGAGGTTTGTGATCCGCCGACTTAATCTTGGAAGTGCGGCAGCTAGCTCGGCGGCCGGGGAGACCCGACACTTGCTAAGCCGTCCGGCCAACTGAAGGTCGCCGAAAAACGGCGGGTTTAAGTGCGTCTTTGGGTGAATAGGGTCTAAATTTCAAGTCTCTAGCTCATCGGGAAGTTAGTTTAAATTCAATTACAAAATTCAACCCGGACAGACAAGAAAGCGAGTTAATAAAAATATCGTAATAAGAATTCTTTACTTGATTCTATTGGATAACAAGTCGATTCCTTAAGTTTAGAGGAATTTTCAAGTACGTGAACTTTATAGAAGCACTGGCGAGACCATCGTCCTAGAACAAGAAACCAGGACATCGCGAATGAGTGTGACGAGGGGGAAAGTACGAGAGAAAACGTCCGAGGATTCCTGGGTGGAAGGGTATGAAGTACAGAGTATAGTGAATATTAACGTCCCACTGTTCAGCTACCCGAGGGCTTTTGGGGACGGTCCGCGTAGTTTTGAACGATGGTCAAGTCAAGCGGACGACACCTCAGCTGGCACCTCCTCTCCTAACTACCACATCACACCAAAAGGATTCTGGTGAATATAAGAATAAACAAATTTGAACTACTTTTTAAAGGAATTTAAAGAGGAATGAAAACCAATTTCATCGTGGCAAAACTAGTATTTCCTTAAAAATTTTGATAAATACTACACAATATAACTTTTACATAAGGAAAAATATGTTCTTTACGGTACTGTTAGATCCGAGAGGTACGAATTTAGCAATTATGCCCCGATGCATACCATTTCTCTCTTGCGTACATCCGCAAAGCAAATTTCTTAAAAATTAAAAAAAAATGAGAAGAAAGATTATTAGGAGATAAAACAAGGCTTGCAAAAATTATTTTCGCTATAGTTTCCAGTTCTAAGCGAACAAAATGAAACAAAAATTTAATCGGTTGTGGGTAGCCTAGTGGTTAGAGCATCGCACTCCAGACCGGATGGCCTGGGTTCGAGAGAAGCCCGATGCCATTAAATACCCTCCGAGTACACACGGAGTACGTGCTCCTTAAATCAGTGGGTCCGAAAGTCTTGTGCGCGGTCGCAGCAGAAACCACGGGTGCAGGGGGCTGGAGAATATTTCCCTCCCCTGCAGTTCCTTGCCTAAATTGTGGAGGTGGGGATAGAAAGTGTCGCCATCTATCGTGTCGTCGAAGTTCAACCTATCTCAGGCTCTGGCAACTTTCAATCCTTCCCGAAGGGAAGGAAACAACAAAAATTTAATCTTTCAGCAAAAATAAGGAGAATTTACTCTTTGTGCCGCGGTAGAATATTGGTTACGGTCATAGTCGGTTTCTTCAAGTCCTGGTGCCACTGAAGACTAGTCGTGTAAAGGGGGGCTGATGCACGTTCATCAGTCGAGTTCAACGTCCTCCCGTTGGAGTGGTGTGGTAGTTTGGATAGGGAGGGAGTGCCGGCTCAGGTTTTATCTTCGTTACTCGACAGATGCTCAAAATCACGAGGTCTGTTGCCAATATTCCTCATATGGCTTTATGGGGCGACGCTACTATAACTATTCTCTGTTCGTATCATTATAAAGGTCTGTAGATGGCTATTTTTAAGGTTGTAGGGAAATAGAGGGATAAAACAGCTGCGAACAGAGGTAGTGGTGAAGTTTTAAATTCATTTCCAACAAGTAATATAAAAAAAAAAATTTTAAGTCAATTCCTACTTTGAATGGATGAATAGAAAGTATTTTACTAACGACTGAAAATTTGAATTATATATGTATACATAGGAAGAGAGTGAACTAATAGTAGGAATTGAAAAAAACGAGTGTGATTTGTCTGCATCGTAACAATGTACACCTGATTTGGCTAGTTTGGTTAAAAAACCGGTTTTCGAAGCCAATTTTTGTCATTGTTACAACAATGGAGACGAATCTAAGTTAGCGTCGAAAAAGGGTAATTAATATTTGAAAAAATGTATTAACATCAAGTGTCCTCCACTACAAGTTGAAAGAAAAATTATTTGAACTTGATTGTGGATGAATAGAAAGCATTTTATTAACATTTGAAAATTTGAACAATGTATATATATACTACCCGTTACTCACCCGCTTCGCTGGGTATTTCATGATGTTATATAATATATACAGTTTATCGCTAGTGTTGAGCACTTATTGGAGCACATGATCTCTGCTGAGATCTTAACCTCCTATCATGGGAAATAATTTTGGGTGGTTGACTTTCGAATGTTGATTTGCCCATTTTAGTTTGAGTGAGTAAAAATTTTAAAGTAGAATTGACAGGTGAAAAATAAGCTTGGTGTTAAAAGAAAAACATTGCTGGAAATGAACAATTGTCTGTGTTGGTTGGGTGTGAGAGATGATGCTAAGAGTCGCTCTGCGTCTGCCGGGTGGGTTACCCCATCCGGCCGACTAGGAAGGTGATGGGTCGGCAGAGGGAAAGAACGGCTAACCGTTTCCCCTCCGCTAACTTTCCCAATGCGGGATGACTCGCCGGAGCGGCCGTACTTGAAGATTTAAATACTGTTTATATTTTTATAAACTATCGATACCTTAACATTAAGGATTCGATTGTATTGAAAAAACATTCTTACCAATTCTTGATTAAAAAATGACAGAAATTCCACATAATTTCTAAAATTGAAATAGAATCATCTTTTACTCTTTCGTAACCCCATCCGAAGTGGATTTCCTCAAAACCCATTTTTAGTGGATCTCTACTCGATAAGATAAACATGCTTGAAAATTTCAAGTCTAAATCCAATAGATCAGATTTATGAAGAGCTACTTGGAACTTCGGGATTTTCGTAAAATGCTACTAAATCTTGATACATTGTTACCGACAGACAGAACTTGATTGAATGACTAATACTATTAATAGTTATGCAATATACACTTTTTGGGAAAAGCAAAGGGTTTATGTTTAAAAACATGAGCATAAATTTTCAGTTTTTCTCACTTTCACATATGAAATATATTTAAAATGTCACTTACACATATAAACATACTTAGATAATTTCTTAAAAAAATATTTATACCTTTTTTTAAATGAAATTTTTTCAACTTAAATTAAACTAACAAAAACTAAAAAGAAAATTAACTCAAATTAAGCATATAAAAAAACCCATTTTATTCAGATTTATAGGAACAAAATACTGTGTAAAACTTATAAAAAATGTTTATACATTTTTTTTTCTTACTTTTGTATGAAATGTATTTAAAATATCATTTACGATTAAACATTCTTCGATAATTTGTTTTAAAAAATATACCCACAAATACTCTTAAGACCCTTAAATACTCTTAGAGATTATGCTGTCCATATGTGTGTAACAATAGTTAAAACTGTTTGACACATAACTTACCAATTCATCAAGTACTAAGCTGCTGATATTAAACAATTAGTTTCATTTTTAATCAAGTATATTACAGTTTGTAGTCAAATATTATAATGAAATTATAAAACATTTTATGATATAAAAATAACAACCAAGGCTTTCTTGAAGGTCTAAAAGTATTTGGAAGCTTTCATCACCAATTCCTTAGTTGGAAACTTAAAATTAATCATGAAATTAAAAGTTTGGGGCACGGAATTTAGAATCCTTTTTATAAAATTTTTAAAACTCTGAAAAAACAATTAACATATATTTAAAAGACAATCATATTTTAATGCATGATGCACTAGATGTCTTTTCTTGCAAAACTTTTAAAAATAATTTTCAAAGTAATATGCTTTATTTCAGTTTTCTATACCTGCAAATATTCTTGTAATTTGTGCATATAAACTTGTTCACATAATTTACAATTTTTCAATAAAAGGGGCATATTTATATAAATGCAAGTGTAAAAACACTAAATATAACTTTGAATGTTGATCATGTTTGGAAAAATCAAGTCCATATCTCGATTTTTAATAAATAAACCTTTACTTACTCCCTAATAATCAAAATGATGGTAATTTCAGAGTAAAATATTACATGAATATAAATAAATTAACTAACAAAACATATTCAAGTTACTAGTTTTGTTCAAAAAAAGATACACAGGTTTAAAATTAAAATAATTCTTTAGGTAAATAATGAATACACATAAATATTAAAGCTAAATGCCTAAGCATCGTTATGAATGCCTAGAAAAAATGCAAAACCTTTGGAATTTGTTAAGAAAATAAAAAAATAAATTACAATCAAAATTAAATAGAAAAATTCAATATCGAATTTATTTGGATGAAGAAATCAATAATGAAACAAACTTGAATGTTTCAATTCATAATAATATACTTGCAAATACATTCCAAGCTTTGATTATATCTTTAAAAAAAACTGTTTATTTTTTTAAGAAATTCAGATTAAGATTGAAATTTTTTTTAAAAATACTTTCGGTGATGTGAATTTCATTTTGTTTTCATTATCATAATTTTGAAATTTTACTCTCTACTCTCAGTACTCCTGAATATTTGTACTATTTTACATCGGGAGATAGTTAAAAGTTCTTGAGTATAACGAATATTGATGGTTACAACCGCATATAATCTTTGTAAGAAATATTAAAACTTTTCTTCACAGTGTCATTACATATTTTAGAATTAAAATATTACTTCTCCATTTTAAAAATATATGAGGAGTAATCTAATTGGAGCAGTGTAGGAGAGGAGTAAAAAAAAGATGAGAAAGAGTTGAGCTGCAAGTGAAAAAACGGGTCTCCAGTAGGCAATTCGAATGTTCAAAAATGAATTATTCAACTGTGTTCTCACCTCTTAAGAATTAAAATTTAAAAGGAAAAAAAAAAAATTGGAATTTTATTTTTCGTTAAAATAATTATTTAGAAAGATTATACCAGTATTTTTCATAAAAGGGATTCTGGCCTTTTGATTCTGAAAGGGATTCTGGATTGTTCGATTGAGTTAAAGGGAAGCGAGCTGAGTACCCCCCCCCCCCATTTTGGAAAGAACTCTTACCTACGCAGTTGTCGAAGAAAAGCAGGGAATTTGTTAAGAAAATAAAAAAATAAATTACAATCAAAATTAAATAGAAAAATTCAATATCGAATTTATTTGGATGAAGAAATCAATAATGAAACAAACTTGAATGTTTCAATTCATAATAATATACTTGCAAATACATTCCAAGCTTTGATTATATCTTTAAAAAAAACTGTTTATTTTTTTAAGAAATTCAGATTAAGATTGAAATTTTTTTAAAAAATACTTTTGATGATGTGAATTTCATTTTGTTTTCATTATCATAATTTTGAAATTTTACTCTCTACTCTCAGTACTCCTGAATATTTGTACTATTTTACATCGGGAGATAGTTAAAAGTTCTTGAGTATAACGAATATTGATGGTTACAACCGCATATAATCTTTGTAAGAAATATTAAAACTTTTCTTCACAGTGTCATTACATATTTTAGAATTAAAATATTACTTCTGCATTTTAAAAATATATATGAGGAGTAATCTAATAGGAGCAGTGTAGGAGAGGAGTAAAAAAAAAGATGAGAAAGAGTTGAGCTGCAAGTGAAAAAACGGGTCTCCAGTAGGCACTTCGAATGTTCAAAAATGAATTATTCAACTGTATTCTCACCTCTTAAGAATTAAAATTTAAAAGGAAAAAAAAAAAAAAATTGGAATTTTATTTTTCGTTAAAATAATTATTTAGAAAGATTATACCAGTATTTTTCATAAAAGCGATTCTGGCCTTTTGATTCTGAAAGGTATTCTGGATTGTTCGATTGAGTTAAAGGGAAGCGAGGTGAGCTCCCCATTTTGGAAAGAGCTCTTACCTACGCAGTTGGCGAAGAAAAGCAGTTGCTTTAGTATATACTGTTTAACTCAATTTGCATGAAAGCCTTTTATTATTGAAAATTTGATTAGTTTGACGACAAACTTCCTTGATTTTTGAAGAAAAGGTAAGCATTCTTTAAATTATTTAACTAAACTACAGTAAAAACAAAATATTGAGCTAGGAAGCTCCCGTCAAAACTTGATGTAATTTATGATTAGGGTTAGCGATGAAGTCCCAATTTTTTTTTAAAACAAATTACTTATTTCGACAAAATTCTCAGATATATTACTTTTATGCATATTTCATATAGTTTTCATACATTATTAGTTACTTTTTTCCAGCCGTTTTCACATTAAATTCGCTAATCTTGAAAAATCGCGATAAAGAGGTTAAATACAGTTAAAATCAGAATAATTTTCTTAGAAAATTAATCTAAACGAAAAATATTCTTCTAAAATCTCAAATGAACTTTTAAAAAATTGATAGAATTTTGTTTTTGTTTTGTGCTAAAAGATTTCAAAATTCTAATAATTTTGAATGTATTTCAGTTTTATGCAAGAGGCTTTCCTTGATCTTTCTAAAAAGTTAATTAAAGAAATATTCTTGTTTTACTTTTGGAAAACCTGAGATTACATAAATATTAATATATATGTAAACATAGAATATTTTAGTGTGTATTACTATATGTTCAAACTGTCTGTCTGTAGAGCTGCTTTATTTTAACTATCCATAAATTTATGCATAAATTTCATTGTCTGTTGATGCTATAAGAAAAGTTTCTCTGCTTACTATTAATTTTTTACAAAATATATGAAAGTGCTTTTTTTTCTTACCAATCAATTATTTGTTACTTCATAAGCTTTAAGTCATCAAAATATTTATATTAAGTAGTTATTCAGTAACAACAATCATTATTTCTTTCTACGTTGGTTTTCAACAAGACTTTTGATGTGGTCTTACATTTAGCAACAAATTTTATTCCTCAATTTATTCAGAAATAAATGACTGAATTAAACTAGGGTGGTAAATATGTGGAATTAATTTAACTCTGAAGATAAATTATTCTTCGATATGAGAGAGAGAAATCTCTCAGATGTTTCAAGGAATTTCAGTTCTCAGCTTCTTCACATTCAAAAGTAAATTTATTTGGCTAAAATTTGATTTACAAATATGAAATTCATTATGATTCATTTACTGAATCCAAATACATTCTGCGGAGTTATACAGCAAGATATTTATCAATGGTATCAATGGCAAAATTAAATATTTTTTTTCTCCATTTGGAGTAAGTTTTCTAAAATGCAAATCATTCTTCAACTCAACATTCATTAAATGAAGAAACAAATTCAGTACTAAAAAGTTCAAAACATTAGCAGCTGTTGATATTTTGTTTCTCTTGGCAATTATCCAAGAAACCTGTTAAGCTTAACATATGATGAGTTTAATTAAGTTTAACGTAACTGCATTTAAATAATTTTATAGTTCAAAATATTTTACTGTCTTGAGGTTCTTTTAAATACCAACCAGGGGTGTAGCTATTGCTGTATCAATGATACGGGGAACCCGTGTAACAGGGGCCCCAATGTGCTTAAGCAAAAAAATCGTAAAATTATAAGGGGCTCCCAAAAAGAGCTTCCAAGGAATTTTGATGCAGGGACCTCTAAAGACTACTTACACCAGTGATATCAACTGCATCATATAAGGGAGATAAACGTTAAGAGTTGATTAATTAGAAGAAGAATAAATTGATAAACAAATAAAATTTTATAATAGCTAAAGACAATATCTCAATACAGTGTGCTTACTTCAGCATAGAGTGTTTCATAAAGTCTCTGTTGTCAGATTACATTTTATAAATTATAAGTAAAAAACTGTTGTTAGTAATACAAATGACTGGGAACCTTACAGATACATTAAAAATTTGTAAAATAAAGAGGTTGGAAGTAAATTAAATTTAAAAGATCCAATGTTATCAGCAGAAAATAAGTTAGATGAGCAGGGCTTTATTCAACCAAACTAGATTAACCGACTATTTGAAGATTGCTGCAATAGGCAGCCAATTACGGAGAACTGTTCTTGTGCATGTTTAAGCACTATAATAATGATGATAACAGCAATTAGAAACATCTTTTGATTTGCTAAAATTGAATGACAGTATAATACATTAGCAGTATAATACATTACAAAATATATAAAATATATATATACAACAAAATATATTTATAACAGTACAATACATTACAGAAGTCTTTCACATGCTTCTATTTTACATTAGTTGCTGTTGCTGCTGCTGCTAATGCCACATGATTGGCAGTACCAGATAGAACGAAGTTCTTTCCCCCAAAGTTCATCATGGCAATGGGCTAGTTTTTTATTCCTGTCATTAGCTTTAAGCACCATGCAGGCAACAGCATAATTTGACTCAGTTCAGCCCCAATTTTGAGAGAGAACAACTTGGGGGAGTGGGGGGTATGAGTCTTCCCACCTCTCTGCCCCTTCCACCAAGCAACCCCCAGGAAAATAAGAGGTCTTGCGACTTGACGTATATTTAGAATGATTCCATGCCGCACATTTACAAACGTCCAAGGACCTTTGGTACAACAATCAGTGTCACTCTTCCAGATAGGCATTGGTTGCATTATAGTTTCAGTTTCTATAATGTTTACTTGCAACACTATTTTATTCTCTTTCATTGTAATCAAGAACACAGAGAAATGCTTGAAACATGTAATATTATGTAGATTAACCAAATATTAAAGGAAATTATGGGTTTTTTTCATTTACAAGTTACTTGAGACATTCCAAAAAATGTATTAATGCTGAGCATTTAGTTTTATGTAAATGGAGAGTTCCTGAGACTGCTGTCTGAACTGGTTCTCAGATTATTCACATTAAAAATTTCCCTTCAGTGATTATATACCAGTATAAGCAACAACGAAACAATTTTTTCTCCTAATACACTTATTTTATTATGATTTTAGAGCTTTCTTATACTAATTTTTCCTGAGAATCAAACTAATTCAAACTACTTTTGTTTCAAAAATAAAAAGAACTTTATTAAATTGCTTTGTTTCAATTCAAATCAACATTCAACACAGTAGCTCTATAATTAAAACTCTACAGTTTTATAATTTCTAAAGTATAATTTGTAAAATAATGAATATTGTAATTGGGAAATGTCAAAAAAACTAAACCAAACTCTGAACATATTTTCAGACAAAAAAAATGTCCCCAATTCTTATGCAAATTTGTGGTGTTGTAAACATATGTATGTTTATATTATTGTATTTTTAAAATTTGGATACATTTCGTAAATAAATAGTCTTTGTTTTAGTATATATATGGACAAGTTCTACATTGTAAACAACACTGAGCTGAAACTGAATGACTTCCCTTTCTATTTCCGGTGTAATTTTAATCTATGGGAAAACATTCAAAAACAATTGCAAATTTTTCAAACTTCAAATGCAAGATTTTGAACGATATGGATGATCTGTAAATTTCACAGATTCAGGAATTTATATTATTTATTTCAGTTTCCTTTCTAAAATACCTTGTTAATTTTTTAACTCAAAGCAATGGGAGTTTGCTAAAACCGGAAGAATTAAAGGGTACTAATGACTGCTGCACACCCATAGTAAGCTTTACGGTAGAACTTGTCCATAGTAAAATTGAAATGCATTACAATATAGAAGATGGAAATGTAGAATACATTTCACCTTATAATAATCAATAACTGAAATGAAATATACTTCTCTAAAAGATAATGAAGTCAGAATAAAGCATTAATGTTCAAGATATGCCCACTTCTCTCTGAAAGATAGCTTCATTATCAGAAAAAGTATTAGAAATTTAGGTCCTATTCTTTTACATTATGTGATGGAAACCTTAAACAAAATACAAAATTATTTTTTATTAACTTTTCAAAGAACATACAGTTTTAAGAAATATTAAATCAAACTCATTAAGCATAAGTTTTAAAAAAATCAACAATTTAAAAGTAATTTCAAACTAAAATTTAGATATCAATGTTCCTGAACATTGATATATTTAATAATTAATTAGGTTTTAATGTTTGTGTTTCAGAATACCTTGACAAAAACTAGAAATTAATTTTTAGATAGTATCTATAACAATGGGCTAAATTCCACGATAAGGTTATATACAATAATGTGCATTGCATCTATATGTAAAATTCCTATTATTATGCTGCTGACATCTTGTGCTTTATTTTTGTGTGGTGTTTCCACATATATATTTAATATTATCATAATTTTTACATTAATTTTGTATACTCATTAGTTAAGAAATGTTAATTTTTTATATGACTTTTATATTATTCTGTTATATTTGTACTATTAAGTGTTAGTGCACTAAGTCTCTAATATAAGATACTTTTTCATCGCTTCTTAGTATACTTATTTATAATATTTAGTTATTTTTTAATATATCTGGGTTATTTATTTACTTATTAGTAATTTCTTGCACATATTTATGCAAAAATAGCTCAAAGTATAAAATTAAAAGCACTGAATCTTAAGAAATTTTTACTGAATGATATTCTCCAGTATATGACACTTCATTGTAATTTGTGGAAGGAACATTTTCAAAAACTAAAGAAAAATTTCCTTTAATTTTTACTTTTCATAAATTACCTCAATAATAGTTAAAAAAAAAATGTTATTTTTAAAAATAATTCATTATTTTTATAACTCAAATAACCATTGGAAAAAATAATTTTTAGAAATGCACAATTTGTTACTTCTGAATTTGATTAACATTTGATGAATTTTTTTACAATGTGGAATAAATTATAAATAAATTGTGTGATATTCTAAATATAATAACACCATTTCTCAATCCTATGGACCTAAGTGTTCTGAAATATACATTAAACTTATATTCAGAATTTTTAAAAGAGGTTTACTAAGTATATTTATAATAATCATCATCAGCAGCAGCAGCTTTGGCATGATAATCCTTTGGGGGTCTGAGCCTTCCACAGAAGTTTTTTATCGTTCTGTCCTTCTCCTAGGGATTCATCTTCAGTTCTTCACTTTTAGAATGGCAAAAATTTCATCCACACAGTCTTTCCATCACCTTTTGGGCATTCCCTTTGGTCTTATATTAGAGGGGCCCTTCAGGGGGCTCACCTTCTTTAGGTGAGTACGGGTGTCACAATCCCGAGGTTGCCCTAGTGATCTTTTCCTTTTCCCACGGGGTTTACTGTCTTTGGTAAACACGGGCTTCACGAACCCGGGGTACCCTAGTGATCCTTCTCTATTTTCGACCCTCTTTCTTGTCATTCAATTCATTCTTTCTTTCTCTCTTCCCGTCTAGATCACAGATATTAAAGCAAATGTTTGGTGCAGTATAGCCAAAATAGGCTCATGTGCCAATAAACCCCAAAATCACTCACTTATATTAGAGGGAGATGCATTAAAAATTTTCAATGCTGTTCATTCTGGGCTCATTCTTACTATAGACCCTAAGTATATTTCTAATAGTTTAGTTACTATGAAAGTTTCTGACTAATGTTAAGAAATATTATTTTCAGAAAACCCTTTCTTTTTTAAACAATTGAATTAATTATACATAAATATTGCATTAAACATTTCAAAGCTGTAAGTACTTAAAATGGCTCTTGCTCGTTCTCCAATAAAATACTTATGTTTGTTACCTCCTGTTGTCCAGTTACGTTAATATCACAGATATTTGAAAAATAAAAATACAATTTAATGTATCTAAAATTCACAAAAAGTGAATATTTTGTTTATGTGAACAAAATTAAGAAGTGAGCTCAATTAATATTTTTTTTAGATTTATTTATTAAATTAGTAATATGAAGACTATTGTTGACTTAATCTTAGGAGGTTGTAAATGACTGTAGAGGTGGTTGTGTCAATGACTACAAAGAACTAAAATCAAAATAATTTTTTTAAAGAAAATTCTACTTTAGAACATCTTATTTTTGCTTTTAAAGCATTTGAGTCAGCAAATAATAATATAGAAAGCAAAATTTTTTTAGAACATTTTCCATTTCATGAGAATAATATGTTTATCATAGCAGTAGAATATTATGAAAAAATAGAAAACAACTAATCTAAAAGATTACACATTTCTTTAAATACAAACTAAAAAACAGCATGTTATAACTGTACAGTTCTTTGAGACATAGTAAAATTTCAAAACCTCCCAAAAAATGTACTATCAATTTCTTGAGTCATTTAATGTGAACTCAATATATTTATTTATATTATAGTAAGAACTGCATTGCATTCATTAGAATTCATGTTAAATATTGCAACTGGGTTAAAATGTTGAATGGGTGGCTCCTTAGTGAAGTCAATTTTTAAGTCACCAGAATCAGTCGCCAAATTACCTATATGTAAAGATAGGTTGAAGCGAAGCAAATCGGTGAATATGTTTTTAAGATATTGTTGTATTAACTATTCAAATTTGAAAATTTATATTACATAAACCAAGTAATTACTACTACATCATTTAAATAAATTATAAGAAAAAATTATACTTACATATTATTGCAACCGTATTGGTGACATTCTATGAATTAAGCACATGGTTGCCAATTCAGCGTGTACGACCCATACGAAATTGGAGTTGCTAACATGGCGAGTTATCTTGAACATTCGCATTATTGTGATAGTACTTAAGTACCAAGAAATTACTGACATGATAAAATGATATCTTTCTAACATTTTTATACTGAAATGTATTTAAAAGAACAAGAATAAGGCGACATTTTATAAATATTAGAAATCAACATAGCATTTTAGAATATAAAAAAGTGCATATAATATATATGTTTTACGTAAAAAACAACAGTGAAGTATGAAACTGTGTTTGAGTTAGGTAGGACACATGGCTATCATGTGATTGTAACACATGTAAATTTAGTCCATTTGCTTTGGAATGTTATTTTGATTCTTTGTCAATGTGAATATTACCATACCATAATCAATTAAGCTCCATGTTAACAAGCAAATAATTTGTTTTATACTTTTCATTTTAGTGCTCTCCAAATTTATAATTTATAAGAAAACAAACGAAATGTTAACTTCAAAAAATTTATTTTGCTTTCAATCCTAAAGTTTTTACGGTAGTTACGTATTATCACAAACTACTGGCAACATCAAACGAAATGAAGCCCCTGGTAGCAAAGTTTAGCATGTACACATAGGATATCAAGGTTATTAACTTGGCGAGTTATTAATTGAGTTGGCAATTGTTGCGATAATACATAAGTACTTTTTTTCTAAGTATAACTCTTACAGTTTCTGGGTTATATATTTTTCAAAAATTCTTTTCTGTTTCTACAGTTGTCTGTAAAGCTAAACCTACAGATTTTGGAGAAAAAATTGTTTCATTTTAATTGTATTTCTTTTACAAAACTGCTTAATTAAGTCAAGCAATTCAAATGATTTAGTTTAACACTTTTTTAAATATTTTAATACGAATATACCAGAAAATCCTACTTAAAAAGATTTATTGTATGCTGAAGAAATTGCAATATTTGTTGTGTTAAACTTAATGTGTTGCACCATCAACCAGTTTCATCAAAACAACAGATGTCACCAAATGACATGATATGCAGCGGATAGTAGAAAACTGTTATAATGCATGTACAAACACAATAACAAAGGCAGAATTTGGTGAAGCTTTTGAATCTAACTTTTCTTCCTGCATCAAATCTTTTAACTATAAAAATCAAAATTTGGAAAAGCTTTAACAATTACAAATATTTGGCATTTTTCAGTTACAGGGACCATAAAGTCAACCATGTTAACACATAGAAAATATGCTAAATTCTGTTTTATCATTGTGTTAGTAGTGAATGTCCCTTATCTGATATTATCAATGCTCATGTTGGCCACAACTTCGAAAAACAGTCGCCAATTCATGATCCCTGTAACCACGTATATAATATTTATAGCAAGATAACAGGAAATGTTTTGTTTTGTGGAAAGAAATAAAAAAACAATTACAATTAATCTAATTTTGAATTGATTTTCACTATTTAAACTGGAATTTTATAAGTATAGTGGTCAGAAATTTAACTTTTATTGTTCATAAATCATCAAGAATTTAAAATTTACCTTATGAAGACATATCATTTATTTTTTTAACAAGAAAAAACTTGAATTCAAACATGCACACACAAGTATCAGTTTCATTTAAAGAATATTTTACAGTGCATCTGAGTAATTTCATCATTTACTTCATACATAGGAAGTCAAAAGTTGCTCAATTTGTCCAAAATAGATTTTTGAGCTGAGCACTTTAACTTGAAATGTAGCAGAAAATGAAATCCCCCAAAAAATAAAAGAAACAAACCAAGTTTATTCTTGAAGTTGAGAGGAATATGGTGCAACGTTTCTCAATTCTCAAGTAAAACAAAATTCGAAATTAAAAATACTGAAACCACGCTCTATTGATTGATTGATTGTACTAATCTAAAACAACACAGGCTATTATTCCCTAGACAGAAATTTTTTAAAAATAATAGATATTAAAGCTTGTTCCCTCTTCTGTGAGCAAAAAAATTTAAAAATCAATTCATTTGACACAGTTTCTTCCAGTACATCTTTGGCACTACGCTTGACAGGAAAAACAATTAAAAAGAAGCCTGGGATAACAAATTATGAGAGCATGCTCAATCAGTCCTAGTTTATAGCACGTGTTCCGCTAGTATTTTAGTGTTATTTTCCAAACTTACGTTCAAACGTTGTTTTCAATATTTAAGTGCAAAGTTTAATGATTTTTACGAAAATATACCTGAAGAAAATGTCGAAGGGGGCTCAATAGCGAGAACATGGTGTGCGTGTGGTCTAGGGGCACGCATAAGGGTTGGGTCCTACATTTTTTCCACTATAATTCCTCATGAGAGTATTCTGTGTACTCCACTTTTGAAAATTCTTACCAAACTTCCCATATATTTTAACAGTTTCATATATTATACCATTCTGGACTATCTTTTAATTCTCTTGTAAACTTTTCGGTATTCTGAGATATAAGTTCTCAATCAAAAAATTTTATCTTTAAATTCTCTTATATTTAGATAGATATTACTTATATATATAATACAATCTATTTTGGCACGATGATGTAAAATTCTTTCGCTTAAGATAATTGAACTGACATGTCTTTATTTTTCTTAATTTTATCCCCAACCTCATTTATTCGGATTTTTTTTTTTTTTTTTTTTGTGAATCATTTTAGATAAAATATTACATTCTCTTTTCTTTAAGTATTCTCTTATGCTAAAGTGTAGTATAGGGGGCCCCTTTGGATCAAGTGATGTTTATCTTAGATGCCAGAATGAATTTGGCTCTTTATTAATTGGGCTTCGCTTCAATACTCTCAAAACTCCCATAGGTAGTTTAGACATAAGTGTAGTAGGGGGGTGGGGCTTTGGATTTGGCAATTTTTCTTTCGATTTGGTGATTTTTATATAGATATCATAGTGAGATGACGTATTCATTTTGGCTTCCGGACACCTATCGCTAAGTTAAGTAGCTTGGCAATTGATTTTGGTCGCCAAAAGAAATTGACATCGCCAAGGCCCCCACTCCTATACTACTTTTTAACCGGTAGTTTATATACCTCTAGTTTGGCGACTGATTCTGGTCGACAAAAAATTGACTTCGCCAAGAGGCCTCCTATTCTACACTTAGACTATTTTTTTTAAAACATTTGAATATTTTCGATAGTTTAACACATTACACTTATCTACTACAACTTTAAATATTCAAATAAAGTTTGATACTCTGTTACGTGTTTTTTATATATTTTATCTTTAAATTCTGTTATAAAACTTGAAGAAAAGCATTGATACTTTGAAATACATTTTGCAACAACTTCCTCTTTAAATTCTCTTATAAAATCCTCACAAGTTTTTTTCTTCTTCTTAGGTATATATTTCCTGTATTCTGACATATATTAAAGATTTATACTTACCTTCTAATACTATTAACATTTTCGATTATAAGATTTATTTCATTTTATCTTATAGAACTTCCTGATTGATTAATAAATACATATACATTAGTTCTTCATTATATAACGAATTTATATTATTAAGGCGTAACGAAAATATATTTCTTTTTTCATTTTTCTGAGGTTTGTATATTTAGAAAACTTATCTCAAAATTTTAGATCAGAAAACTAATTTGTTTTTAAGACATTTGAATTTTTCTTAGTCTGGATTTTAGAATTTGGATTTCGTTTTAAAGCATTTTTGCATTTCTAAAATGAATTATTTTAAAAAGCAGTTTTTTAGTGAAGAACATCTATTAACTGGGTTTTTTTTCATTAATAAAATCATTTCTGTCTGCTTACATTTTGAATTTTGTAAGCTCTCCCACAGTTAATTAATTAAGGTTGATTTCAAGACCAATATTTATTTTCACACATAGTTTATATAAAGTAGAATTTCTTTACTTTGTTTTCAATAACTTTTTTCCTGTTGAGAAAATGCCACTGCCAAAACGTACTCAGGTTGCTGTGAGAAATAATATTTGGAAGAGATGGAATAAGACTGAAAATGATAAAGTTAAAATTCAGCTTTCAGCTAATTCTAAAATGAGACTACAGAACAGAAATACTGCAGAAAGAGCTGATTATTTCCTTGATGTACCAAACTACATTATAGTAAACATATTGTAGTACTACATTACAGTATTTTAAAGTCACGCAACAGATACTGAAACTTGCTCCATTGTCCTGATTAAAACTGAGAAAAAATTAGATAATATTTAGAAATTTGAGGATTTCTAGCTTAAGTTTGTATCATTATTATTTTGTTAAAATGTTTTGTGTTTAAAACTTTTGTGAAAATATTACATTAGGATAAAATAGAATAATTTGTCTTCGTAACAAATGCTATCAATGTTATGCAAAAATATGTTTTGAATAAAAAAAAAATTTTCCTCATAAATAATTAAAGTAGTGTTTTAATGTAGAACGTAAGTTAGAAAATAACATATTAAAAAAATAGAGTTTTACAGGCATTATAAGTTTTTGTTTTCTGCCTTTACAAACTTTAAATGCGTTTTTTTTTTCATTCTGTTAATTTTGAAGATTTAAATGTTTTTTAATCCCTCTTTATCTAATTTTTATGCTCAAAATAGAGTGTTGAACTTTTTTTGTAGATACTCCGAAATATATGTTATACAAAGTTTAGTATGGATTTAGGTCTGATAGCTTTACTTATTTTTTAAAGATATCTTAAAGTTAATATATATTTTTAAAAAAATTTGTTTTTTCCATTTTTAGCCATAAAATAATTATTAAAATTCAACAAGGAAACAGATTTTCAATTCCATATTAACTTTTAATTCGAATAATCTAAGAAACATAAATCACTTAAAATAAAAAAAAATTATAAAAAATCAGCGTTTTATTAAAATTTAAAAAAATTTCAAAACGTTTAATTTTTCTTAAAAATTGTGATATAATGTTTTGTCAAATTGACTTTTTATTTTCGAAATGAATTTATTAATATAATCTGAATATAAAAAATGAATTATTTGTATTATTAATGTATCGAAAAAATTTTTTGAAAAAGGATATACTGTGTAGTCTTAAAATATGAATAAAAATACTTCGTGAAATATTAACGATATATTTTCCTTTTGTACTGGGATACTACATAATTTGCTTACTAAACCGAAATTTTTATATAATTAATAAACTCTAAAATCATTTTTGGATTCTTCATCTAAATTATAGACGTAGGAAGATCAATATCAGATTCAATAAGTGACTGTTTAGTAATAAAATGTTGCCTTAAACGCTTATTTAAGTGTCTTAGCATATTTTTTCCATCATGAAATGTAACATGAAAATCAACTACGTTTTCACTGCTTTTTTAATTTTGGACTGGCTTTTTGTCAATATTGTATGCACGCAAGTTAAAAATATTTCTTTAGCCTTTAAAGGAAGTTTAAATTCTATTGTAAAGTCTTCCAATTTTTCTGCATTTTTTTAGTAACAAATATAACGACTTCCTTTACAAAGGATATAATTTCTATTAAATTAATTTCTGGTGTAAATTATATAAATACCGTATTTAGTATATTGAATCCAAGCCACACCCCAAATTCTCAACACAATTTTGTGACAAAATAAAGAATAGTGTACAAATGTTTATAGAATCCGTTACTTAATAAATTTAAAAAAAAATTAAAACGGGAACTAAATAAGAAGAGAATAATTAATTTATTTTACCAGTATTAATAGCTTTTAAGTACAGCCTATCACTATTCTAATCTTCAGCGCCTGTTCAATTTTCCCCATTCAACGGATTTTTTCGCCTTGGATTCTAAGGCCGGATTTTGAATAGCATTAACATTAGAAAAAAGTTCGGCTTAGATTCGAATAAATACGGTACATTTTTTTTTTATTAATTTGTCGTAAGCTGCTGCTTTAGTGAAATATATTTATTGCAGTCTTTTTAATTTTTAATTGATTGTTCGAAAATTAACATCACACCGTACCTACAACAAATAAATAAATAAACCCGTCTAAGCAAATTAATTTTTTGCAAGGGCTACAGTAAAATTATCGTTTGGTATCACAAAAATCAAAAAAATTGCCGAAAGCTATGTTGCATTTGATCAACTGCATCAAAATTGTTATTACATTTTTATTAATACAACAACTTTATAAATTATGGTTTAAAAATATATATTTGAATCCTACTTACCGGTAGCATTATGTTCCTTTCCAGACAGAAACGGTGTGACGCAGGATAATTTGGAAATAATTTGCAAAGATTTATTTTAAAGACAAATGCTTCTCTTTATGTATTGTCACATGACAGAGTTAAGCAATTTTTTGATGTGTAATATCTTTACTCTCTGTTACTGGATATTTGTTGGAGTGATTTCGTTTAAAGGGACGGAAGTGCGTAACAGGAAGTCGGGGGAAGCGCGCGCTGTTTGATGTGACCAATTCAGCGCCTTGGGATGTCTTTTCGCTAGCCTCGTCTCGGGGTCCAACTGTAGTAATTAAGACGCCCGCCTACCACACATACCAGCAAGTCTTATTAGACTTCATCCAGAATAAACTTGTGATTCTACGCTCAATTGTCAAAGTCTCAGGGCTCGTTTTGTGTGAAATCTGAGGATATATTTATATATGTGTAAACTATATATTGATAATTATATTTCCTGGTAAGCGTCTGACAAAGCTCATCATTCTTAAAAAAAAATTGGAGTAAGTAATATGGAAATATTTGAATAAATATTTAAGTGCTTATCATTTTCATACTTTGAGGTTAATTCCTGTCACCAGCAATACAATATTTTTAATTGTGATTAAAAAAAGATTTCTCAATTAAAAAAAACTAATTAAGTAAACGGGTATTTTTGATTTTCTCTAATATTTCTAATTTTTTTAAGCATGCGCTTGACGGTGTCTCTTCGCTACCCTCGTCTGGGGGTCCAACTGTAGTAGCAATTAAGACACCCGCCTACCGCCCATACCAGCAAGTCTTGCCATTTTGGTGGTCGCATACATTTCTCCGAATCAAACAGTTAAAAAAATTAAAGATTTTCTGCATATTTTACTTTTACCGTATACCGAAGGTGGTTCTGCTCTTTTTTAAAAAAAAAACTATCACTCGCTTCCCATGATTTTGAGTGGTGATTTTAACGTTAACTTCATTTTTCCAGAAGCTGAGCCACTCATAGCTTTTCTGAAAGATGAACTCAAGCTCGAAATGAACACTAATCGAAATGTTTCGACAACTAACAGTGGTACTGTTATTGACGCCATTTTTCAACGATTTTTAAAATATTTTGAAATCACAAGTATATGTGTCATACTTTAGTTTTCATAAATGTATTGTCTCCGCTCTTCCCCAAATTGAACAATACTAAATATTTTTGATAAAAAAACTGCATTACTCCTTGTGTTAATTAAATAAAATTTTCATTAAAGATATAATTATTCGGTAGAAAATTATTTCCAGTCATAACCGATTCATTTCTCTCAGGATTAAAGTCACTATTGCGTATTTACCATGATAACAAGTCAGATGTTACACATCATATGCTACTACTGTAAGACTCGTTTTTTTTACAAGCTTTTATTTAACTTGCAATGTATGTAATTTGTTCGGGTGGAATCTTGCAACTTAAT
>BMAO01010524.1:17500-25000 GCA_019973975.1 Trichonephila clavata | reverse complement strand
GTATGTATGTATGTATGTATGTATGTATGTATGTATGTATGTATGTATGTATGTATGTATGTATGTATGTATGTATGTATGTATGTATGTATGTATGTATGTATGTATGTATGTATGTATGTATGTATGTATGTATGTATGTATGTATGTATGTATGTATGTATGTATGTATGTATGTATGTATGTATGTATGTATGTATGTATGTATGTATGTATGTATGTATGTATGTATGTATGTATGTATGTATGTATGTATGTATGTATGTATGTATGTATGTATGTATGTATGTATGTATGTATGTATGTATGTATGTATGTATGTATGTATGTATGTATGTATGTATGTATGTATGTATGTATGTATGTATGTATGTATGTATGTATGTATGTATGTATGTATGTATGTATGTATGTATGTATGTATGTATGTATGTATGTATGTATGTATGTATGTATGTATGTATGTATGTATGTATGTATGTATGTATGTATGTATGTATGTATGTATGTATGTATGTATGTATGTATGTATGTATGTATGTATGTATGTATGTATGTATGTATGTATGTATGTATGTATGTATGTATGTATGTATGTATGTATGTATGTATGTATGTATGTATGTATGTATGTATGTATGTATGTATGTATGTATGTATGTATGTATGTATGTATGTATGTATGTATGTATGTATGTATGTATGTATGTATGTATGTATGTATGTATGTATGTATGTATGTATGTATGTATGTATGTATGTATGTATGTATGTATGTATGTATGTATGTATGTATGTATGTATGTATGTATGTATGTATGTATGTATGTATGTATGTATGTATGTATGTATGTATGTATGTATGTATGTATGTATGTATGTATGTATGTATGTATGTATGTATGTATGTATGTATGTATGTATGTATGTATGTATGTATGTATGTATGTATGTATGTATGTATGTATGTATGTATGTATGTATGTATGTATGTATGTATGTATGTATGTATGTATGTATGTATGTATGTATGTATGTATGTATGTATGTATGTATGTATGTATGTATGTATGTATGTATGTATGTATGTATGTATGTATGTATGTATGTATGTATGTATGTATGTATGTATGTATGTATGTATGTATGTATGTATGTATGTATGTATGTATGTATGTATGTATGTATGTATGTATGTATGTATGTATGTATGTATGTATGTATGTATGTATGTATGTATGTATGTATGTATGTATGTATGTATGTATGTATGTATGTATGTATGTATGTATGTATGTATGTATGTATGTATGTATGTATGTATGTATGTATGTATGTATGTATGTATGTATGTATGTATGTATGTATGTATGTATGTATGTATGTATGTATGTATGTATGTATGTATGTATGTATGTATGTATGTATGTATGTATGTATGTATGTATGTATGTATGTATGTATGTATGTATGTATGTATGTATGTATGTATGTATGTATGTATGTATGTATGTATGTATGTATGTATGTATGTATGTATGTATGTATGTATGTATGTATGTATGTATGTATGTATGTATGTATGTATGTATGTATGTATGTATGTATGTATGTATGTATGTATGTATGTATGTATGTATGTATGTATGTATGTATGTATGTATGTATGTATGTATGTATGTATGTATGTATGTATGTATGTATGTATGTATGTATGTATGTATGTATGTATGTATGTATGTATGTATGTATGTATGTATGTATGTATGTATGTATGTATGTATGTATGTATGTATGTATGTATGTATGTATGTATGTATGTATGTATGTATGTATGTATGTATGTATGTATGTATGTATGTATGTATGTATGTATGTATGTATGTATGTATGTATGTATGTATGTATGTATGTATGTATGTATGTATGTATGTATGTATGTATGTATGTATGTATGTATGTATGTATGTATGTATGTATGTATGTATGTATGTATGTATGTATGTATGTATGTATGTATGTATGTATGTATGTATGTATGTATGTATGTATGTATGTATGTATGTATGTATGTATGTATGTATGTATGTATGTATGTATGTATGTATGTATGTATGTATGTATGTATGTATGTATGTATGTATGTATGTATGTATGTATGTATGTATGTATGTATGTATGTATGTATGTATGTATGTATGTATGTATGTATGTATGTATGTATGTATGTATGTATGTATGTATGTATGTATGTATGTATGTATGTATGTATGTATGTATGTATGTATGTATGTATGTATGTATGTATGTATGTATGTATGTATGTATGTATGTATGTATGTATGTATGTATGTATGTATGTATGTATGTATGTATGTATGTATGTATGTATGTATGTATGTATGTATGTATGTATGTATGTATGTATGTATGTATGTATGTATGTATGTATGTATGTATGTATGTATGTATGTATGTATGTATGTATGTATGTATGTATGTATGTATGTATGTATGTATGTATGTATGTATGTATGTATGTATGTATGTATGTATGTATGTATGTATGTATGTATGTATGTATGTATGTATGTATGTATGTATGTATGTATGTATGTATGTATGTATGTATGTATGTATGTATGTATGTATGTATGTATGTATGTATGTATGTATGTATGTATGTATGTATGTATGTATGTATGTATGTATGTATGTATGTATGTATGTATGTATGTATGTATGTATGTATGTATGTATGTATGTATGTATGTATGTATGTATGTATGTATGTATGTATGTATGTATGTATGTATGTATGTATGTATGTATGTATGTATGTATGTATGTATGTATGTATGTATGTATGTATGTATGTATGTATGTATGTATGTATGTATGTATGTATGTATGTATGTATGTATGTATGTATGTATGTATGTATGTATGTATGTATGTATGTATGTATGTATGTATGTATGTATGTATGTATGTATGTATGTATGTATGTATGTATGTATGTATGTATGTATGTATGTATGTATGTATGTATGTATGTATGTATGTATGTATGTATGTATGTATGTATGTATGTATGTATGTATGTATGTATGTATGTATGTATGTATGTATGTATGTATGTATGTATGTATGTATGTATGTATGTATGTATGTATGTATGTATGTATGTATGTATGTATGTATGTATGTATGTATGTATGTATGTATGTATGTATGTATGTATGTATGTATGTATGTATGTATGTATGTATGTATGTATGTATGTATGTATGTATGTATGTATGTATGTATGTATGTATGTATGTATGTATGTATGTATGTATGTATGTATGTATGTATGTATGTATGTATGTATGTATGTATGTATGTATGTATGTATGTATGTATGTATGTATGTATGTATGTATGTATGTATGTATGTATGTATGTATGTATGTATGTATGTATGTATGTATGTATGTATGTATGTATGTATGTATGTATGTATGTATGTATGTATGTATGTATGTATGTATGTATGTATGTATGTATGTATGTATGTATGTATGTATGTATGTATGTATGTATGTATGTATGTATGTATGTATGTATGTATGTATGTATGTATGTATGTATGTATGTATGTATGTATGTATGTATGTATGTATGTATGTATGTATGTATGTATGTATGTATGTATGTATGTATGTATGTATGTATGTATGTATGTATGTATGTATGTATGTATGTATGTATGTATGTATGTATGTATGTATGTATGTATGTATGTATGTATGTATGTATGTATGTATGTATGTATGTATGTATGTATGTATGTATGTATGTATGTATGTATGTATGTATGTATGTATGTATGTATGTATGTATGTATGTATGTATGTATGTATGTATGTATGTATGTATGTATGTATGTATGTATGTATGTATGTATGTATGTATGTATGTATGTATGTATGTATGTATGTATGTATGTATGTATGTATGTATGTATGTATGTATGTATGTATGTATGTATGTATGTATGTATGTATGTATGTATGTATGTATGTATGTATGTATGTATGTATGTATGTATGTATGTATGTATGTATGTATGTATGTATGTATGTATGTATGTATGTATGTATGTATGTATGTATGTATGTATGTATGTATGTATGTATGTATGTATGTATGTATGTATGTATGTATGTATGTATGTATGTATGTATGTATGTATGTATGTATGTATGTATGTATGTATGTATGTATGTATGTATGTATGTATGTATGTATGTATGTATGTATGTATGTATGTATGTATGTATGTATGTATGTATGTATGTATGTATGTATGTATGTATGTATGTATGTATGTATGTATGTATGTATGTATGTATGTATGTATGTATGTATGTATGTATGTATGTATGTATGTATGTATGTATGTATGTATGTATGTATGTATGTATGTATGTATGTATGTATGTATGTATGTATGTATGTATGTATGTATGTATGTATGTATGTATGTATGTATGTATGTATGTATGTATGTATGTATGTATGTATGTATGTATGTATGTATGTATGTATGTATGTATGTATGTATGTATGTATGTATGTATGTATGTATGTATGTATGTATGTATGTATGTATGTATGTATGTATGTATGTATGTATGTATGTATGTATGTATGTATGTATGTATGTATGTATGTATGTATGTATGTATGTATGTATGTATGTATGTATGTATGTATGTATGTATGTATGTATGTATGTATGTATGTATGTATGTATGTATGTATGTATGTATGTATGTATGTATGTATGTATGTATGTATGTATGTATGTATGTATGTATGTATGTATGTATGTATGTATGTATGTATGTATGTATGTATGTATGTATGTATGTATGTATGTATGTATGTATGTATGTATGTATGTATGTATGTATGTATGTATGTATGTATGTATGTATGTATGTATGTATGTATGTATGTATGTATGTATGTATGTATGTATGTATGTATGTATGTATGTATGTATGTATGTATGTATGTATGTATGTATGTATGTATGTATGTATGTATGTATGTATGTATGTATGTATGTATGTATGTATGTATGTATGTATGTATGTATGTATGTATGTATGTATGTATGTATGTATGTATGTATGTATGTATGTATGTATGTATGTATGTATGTATGTATGTATGTATGTATGTATGTATGTATGTATGTATGTATGTATGTATGTATGTATGTATGTATGTATGTATGTATGTATGTATGTATGTATGTATGTATGTATGTATGTATGTATGTATGTATGTATGTATGTATGTATGTATGTATGTATGTATGTATGTATGTATGTATGTATGTATGTATGTATGTATGTATGTATGTATGTATGTATGTATGTATGTATGTATGTATGTATGTATGTATGTATGTATGTATGTATGTATGTATGTATGTATGTATGTATGTATGTATGTATGTATGTATGTATGTATGTATGTATGTATGTATGTATGTATGTATGTATGTATGTATGTATGTATGTATGTATGTATGTATGTATGTATGTATGTATGTATGTATGTATGTATGTATGTATGTATGTATGTATGTATGTATGTATGTATGTATGTATGTATGTATGTATGTATGTATGTATGTATGTATGTATGTATGTATGTATGTATGTATGTATGTATGTATGTATGTATGTATGTATGTATGTATGTATGTATGTATGTATGTATGTATGTATGTATGTATGTATGTATGTATGTATGTATGTATGTATGTATGTATGTATGTATGTATGTATGTATGTATGTATGTATGTATGTATGTATGTATGTATGTATGTATGTATGTATGTATGTATGTATGTATGTATGTATGTATGTATGTATGTATGTATGTATGTATGTATGTATGTATGTATGTATGTATGTATGTATGTATGTATGTATGTATGTATGTATGTATGTATGTATGTATGTATGTATGTATGTATGTATGTATGTATGTATGTATGTATGTATGTATGTATGTATGTATGTATGTATGTATGTATGTATGTATGTATGTATGTATGTATGTATGTATGTATGTATGTATGTATGTATGTATGTATGTATGTATGTATGTATGTATGTATGTATGTATGTATGTATGTATGTATGTATGTATGTATGTATGTATGTATGTATGTATGTATGTATGTATGTATGTATGTATGTATGTATGTATGTATGTATGTATGTATGTATGTATGTATGTATGTATGTATGTATGTATGTATGTATGTATGTATGTATGTATGTATGTATGTATGTATGTATGTATGTATGTATGTATGTATGTATGTATGTATGTATGTATGTATGTATGTATGTATGTATGTATGTATGTATGTATGTATGTATGTATGTATGTATGTATGTATGTATGTATGTATGTATGTATGTATGTATGTATGTATGTATGTATGTATGTATGTATGTATGTATGTATGTATGTATGTATGTATGTATGTATGTATGTATGTATGTATGTATGTATGTATGTATGTATGTATGTATGTATGTATGTATGTATGTATGTATGTATGTATGTATGTATGTATGTATGTATGTATGTATGTATGTATGTATGTATGTATGTATGTATGTATGTATGTATGTATGTATGTATGTATGTATGTATGTATGTATGTATGTATGTATGTATGTATGTATGTATGTATGTATGTATGTATGTATGTATGTATGTATGTATGTATGTATGTATGTATGTATGTATGTATGTATGTATGTATGTATGTATGTATGTATGTATGTATGTATGTATGTATGTATGTATGTATGTATGTATGTATGTATGTATGTATGTATGTATGTATGTATGTATGTATGTATGTATGTATGTATGTATGTATGTATGTATGTATGTATGTATGTATGTATGTATGTATGTATGTATGTATGTATGTATGTATGTATGTATGTATGTATGTATGTATGTATGTATGTATGTATGTATGTATGTATGTATGTATGTATGTATGTATGTATGTATGTATGTATGTATGTATGTATGTATGTATGTATGTATGTATGTATGTATGTATGTATGTATGTATGTATGTATGTATGTATGTATGTATGTATGTATGTATGTATGTATGTATGTATGTATGTATGTATGTATGTATGTATGTATGTATGTATGTATGTATGTATGTATGTATGTATGTATGTATGTATGTATGTATGTATGTATGTATGTATGTATGTATGTATGTATGTATGTATGTATGTATGTATGTATGTATGTATGTATGTATGTATGTATGTATGTATGTATGTATGTATGTATGTATGTATGTATGTATGTATGTATGTATGTATGTATGTATGTATGTATGTATGTATGTATGTATGTATGTATGTATGTATGTATGTATGTAT
>BMAO01010524.1:0-12500 GCA_019973975.1 Trichonephila clavata | reverse complement strand
TACAACGTATGAATTTTTTTTACAAATTTCTATCTATTTTCTTGGATTTAAATTCAAAACAAAAAAAGTAGAGCTATTTTTCAAGTAGATTGGTACATTGTATAACTTTCTCAACGCTGCCAAGTTAAACTGAGATGGAGCATTGTAGAAATTCTTTAAAAAATTTATCTAACTTTAACCTATGAAACTCAGACAAAAAATAATTACAGAATAGGAAAGATCATTTATTTCGTCCCGATACGGTATAATGTTTTTTTTTACAAAATATTAATATTTGTATATCTTACGATTTTTTAGCGCGTTTTTCACGTAGTGGGACAAAAGCGCTAATAGGACGCAAATTTCGTCTTCGTCTTCGTTCCATATTTTGTCTTACCTTTTTCTCAGCCAATAAGCAACCAATTGACCTCGGGTTTTCGGCATTTGGTCGCATTTGTGCCCTAGATGACCCGAATCATATTTAAATTTAATCATTTTTAAATTTTTTTTAGTACAGTACTACATTCTGTTAATAAAAAGTTCATTAGTTGCATTATTGTAAAATACAACATGTAAAAAACGCGCTATAATTACTTGGCCAAGCCAATGACTGATATCTTGTTTTTAAATACAACAAAATCGATGCGTTTTTACAAAAATAATGTCTAAATTATTACGCTTGAATTTTTTTTTTTGCTTAAATGAATCGGTATTCCGTACTAAAACAGCTCATGCTTTGCTTTTTTAGAATCAGTCATTTAAAAAATAAAATGCCGAAAACCTTTTTTTTACGATTTTTCAAAAAATACTCAAAATTTTAATTAAACATTTAACAACTTCGTCATTTATGAAGAAAATCTCATAAAACTGTTTTTTCGTGTGTAGGACAATGTTACCCAAGATCTGTACGAAGATTGAAAAATGTGCTTAAAAATTACGGATTTAAGAAAAAAATTGCGTTTTTCGACTAGTACACTTTTTGCGAGAATTTATTTAACTAGACTGTTCGAAAATGACCGGCAAACACCTATCAATAATGGTGCGTTGAATGAGATGAATGGACTGAGAAACTTGTCCAGGGATAACTAAAAAGTTAAAAATAAATTAAAAGTAAAAAAAACCTTTTTAAAAACAAGCTTTTATTTGAACGCGCTAAAAAGAATAAAATAAAATTTTCGGTGAAATTGTCGAATCGGCCACTGGTCCGCCAAATTTTGAAAAATCGCCAACTTGGCGCGTTTTTGCGTGTTGTGTTTTGAGTAGCAACCCTACCACAACACGCAACGCCGGAGCGCGAAATTCAAGATGGCGGAAGAGAAATCATTAAAAAATAGCATTTTAAAGTTTTGAAACTGAAAATTATTGCAAAAATTATGTGATTTAAAAATGGAAATAATTTAACTTACCTTAAAAAAAGGTGTTTTTTGCTGACATTTACGATGATGATGTGCCCGGCTGAACATCGTCATCGTCCGGAATAATTTCCTGCTCCTGCTCCGGCGTTCTGTCCTGTAGCAAAGGGGGGAAAACACTAGCGACGTCCGCTAATAACCGGCATATTTTTGCGGGCACCTACCAAACCATTTTCTCATCACTAGCAAAACAGTACACATATCCATGTTACTCAATTCGAACCATGGCCCTTTTCTGACACTCCGAGACACATAATGATTATCCTCTTTCACACTCGATTGATTCCTACAATACCATTCAAAAACATCATTAACTTTCTTTCCCGTCCTTTCTCTCAATTCCATACGCTCTCCACATTTCGGACATACATACGATGATCCAATCAAACCTTCTTTCATGCACCATTCCAAAACTGCTTTCTTACCAAAAACAGGTAAGAGAGCAAAAAACCTTTCCGAATACTCATCATACTTTGCCATACATTCATTAACATTCACTCTAATAGCATCGCTGGACATCGTGATAATCTGTAAAAATTAATGTAGAGAAAAATAATTAAAATTATCTGAATAAACGATTCCACACCGAAGGAACGAAGGCCAAAAATCAGCTGTAGCAACGAAACGTCCGGAGACAGTGAGAAAGCGCCGGTTGGAAAAACAAAAAGGCCGCTAAAAAAAATGTACTGCGCGTGGTCAATAATAAAAAACGGTAATTTTTAAACTAATAAGAATGTACTGCCCATGCGCGAAATGATCCGGTTAAAGTTAATTACTTTTCCGAGTAAAATGTTCAAAAGCAGAAATTTGCTACGCATGCGCGAAATTGTGGTGAAAACTGTTAAAATTAAAGAAATGTACTGCGCATGCGCGAAATTCTGTTGATCCGACTTCTCCCTCAAAAGATAGCAAAATCAGGAGGGTTACCACATTTGGCGCAGTTATCGATTTGGCGAGAAAACCCTTGGCGGGATAAGTGGCCGATTCGACAATCCAACCAAATTTTCTTTAAAACTTTTTTTACTATCAACTTATAACGTCATTACACAATTTATATGATATAAAAGCTTGTCGCGAGATTTACCTCTGCAGATAAACAAGTAAATTACAAAACTTGATCTGATTGATTTTAATTTTTAAAAATTTCAAGCTAAGTAAATAAGATTACTTTAATCTCGCGACGAGCTTTTATATCATATAAATTGTGTAATGACGTTATAAGTTGATAGTAAAAAAAGTTTTAAAGAAAAATTTATTTTATTCTTTTTTGCGCGTTTAAATAAAAACTTGTTTTTAAAAAGGTTTTTTTACTTTTAATTTATTAAAAAGTCAAGTGAATTTAGGGGTTATCATAGCAATGAAGTTAAATAATGAGTTACTCTCGACAGATAACGTGCATTTGTTGAATAATTATTTCACTGTTTGCTTATGCATGTGTAAACACTTAATATCGTGAAATAATTTTATAACTTGTGTATACTTATTCGATAGAAAATTTCAAACTAGTTATTGTAATTACATACATCTCTTGTAGGTTTGTTAATAGTTTTAAAATTTACTTAATCAATATAATTAATTTTTAACGGTCAACGAATTCTAATGCAGACGGTTTTTAAAGATGAAAATATTTAGCTCCAATTTTACTTCCTGCGCAAAAGAAGTATATACAGATATAACAGTTAAGTTTTAATGTACATTTCGTGCGAACAGTTTTACTCCATTCCTTCAAAATATGTTTGCAAATAAAAACGCTTTAGTTTTGTGTGTGTGAGTGTTTAAAGCTCCTGTACCTTTAAAATATTTGTTTTCCAAGAGAGAGAATTGTGTTTTACATCTTTACTTTATTCATCGCGAAGTTTGTATTTATGTAATTAAATAATTTTAATCAGATTTACCCCATGCAAGTTTCGTTTCAATAACAGGATTAAATTGTATTTGACTTATTTACTTCCTAGAAACTATTGCATCCCTTATTTCAAGACTTTATTTGAATGCAATCTGTATAGTACCGAATTTTAAATTACCAAATTAATTAACAAAATCTACGTTCAAAACTGCATTTTGCGAGTGACATTAATATAATTTTTTTCTTCGAATTTAAATTCCGGTAATGTTCTATAATGCCCTCGTATAGTAGTTATTCGTCATTACCATTTTTTTTATTAACAGTACCTGATTTTATTGTTATCAAAAGAAATGTCCTTTTCTTTAAACACTCGTTTTTCTAATAATTTCATAATGAAAGGAATATGGGTGATTACAATGAAATCATATACAAATGTACACATTTGTTCAATGACATTGAAATGTCCCCAAGGTCTCTATAATTGCTGAAAGGTCTGCTTTAATTTTGCATCAAGTTTGCAATTTTTTTTTAATACCAAGTAGATTATATGTAGATGACCTTTATTACAACTTGTTGCTTTTGTAGAATTACTATTACAATTATTTTACAGGAAGTACTAGAAAAAACTTAATTTTCTTGTTCATTCATTAGGAATGGAAGTGTTCTTGAAAAATATCTCATTCCAAGGTATATTATTAGACACTCTATTTGGAAACAAAGGTTCCAACATTGATTCTAAAAAGGAACTCGTCCAGTTGATATATGATGGTATTGCTAATGGATTTGTTCGACCTCTCAGTTCTATCGTCTTTGATTTTAAGGAAGCTGAAAGCGCTTTTAGATACATGGCCAGTGGGAAGCATATAGGAAAAGTCATTCTCAAAGTAAGAGCAGTTCTGTTCCTCTCATTTTTCGAGTTTTTTTTTTTAATTTGCGTGTGTCATACGTAAACATCTAAATAATCTCGATGGTCTTTTTAAAGTTTTGTACTTTAAAAAGAAATAACTTGAAAATAAATTTATTATTTTCAAGTTATGCGTGCTGCTCTTTATATTTGTAGCAAACTACCAACTGTGAGAACTTTCATCAGGTTCCAGTTTCTTCACGCTTAAATTGGAAATCGACGCGATTGTATTTGTCGTAGTTATAACAAATCACAAATACGGGAATAAACTTATTCCAATTTATTTATCTTCCTAATTAAGGAAATAACTTTTTTTGTAATTATAACTGTAATTACGTTGCATGGACACGGCTCACACCCCTATATACATGTCGAGTTTGACATATGGAACGCAGGTGGCTCACTTTGTGGGCTGGAGACAGAGCACGTGGCTCTGGCGCCACTGTCCTTTGGCATCTGGACTGTTAACGAAGGTATGACTGAGGGCACAATAGACGGGATATAGCTGTATTGGGCATTCATAGGTAGATCTTGTCTGTCTTAGGAGACTGGTGCCTCGGAGATAGCGGCATGTTACTTAAAAGAGGAAACGGTGACAAGGTGGATCAAAGACCAGCTGTTGGACAAGCCCTTGTCGCAGGAACATTCGAGAGAGACCAGAGGCATTGTTCGGCCTACACCAGTGATATGATACTGAGATTGAGATTCAGGGTGCAACCTTTTGGTGCCTGCCAATAAGAGAGATGAGGGGAGTGTAGTGGATCCGCCCCTGGAGTTTAAAAGGATAGATTCGGAGAGAAAGAAGGGACAAAATCTTGAAAACTAGACTAAATTAAACTCATATAAAAAGGAAACAATCCAAGAGAATTCTCCTGGACTCGTACAATCCTCCATAGTTAGTTTAAGTACTTGCTACTTTAATATTGCTAAATTAATTACTTTAAAATTTTTTACTCATTCTTATCTAATTATTTTTATCTTTTACCAACAATATTCGTGACGGAGTGCTCTAAGCACCCTCTGCGCTTCAGTTTAAAACTGCAGCATGGTTGATCGTGGTCAATGTGAAGGAGGGTATCCACTTCACAAAAACCCATCGATTGCCTTTTCAGACTTAATATCCCCCCTACTGGACACTGCGTCACAACACACCACTACACACTCCCCCTCCCCCCTTGGGCAGCTATTCTGAGCCATTATTGTCACTTCTCAACATCCAATAGGAAGACGCTCTATCTTCCACCAGATTCCTGTCCCCTAAATAAACTTTGAAACTAAGATTTTCACCTCAAAGCCCCGCCTACCGGCCTGCCGCTGCTCGTCCAATGGCAATGCATCTACACATCAGCATGAGAATTAAACTTTGTCATGTCATCAAACTGAACTTTTTAGCCAGATACGGGGTTTGAGGTTTCCTAGAAACCCCGAAAAACATTTCGTAGAAAAAGTGGGACAAACGACTGACGTTACCTGAGCTAGCGAAAAGAAAATTGTGGGGGCAAGCACCCTAGGACGGAAAACTTTTTCTCGTGTTGGCCTAGTCGCGATGGACAGAGAGAGGAACGCTGACGGTTCCAGACCCTTCATCCTGTGGAACTAAAAATAAAGCGTGAGGCGAGTGCCCGCGGTAGAAATATTCTGTTTTTTTTGTTTTGTTTTTTTTGTTTTTGGAATCCTGGATGTCCGATGCCCGGAGAAGGAGCGTGGAGCAGATACGCAGAGCACCGGCTTGGAGGTTATAACTAACTCTTGAAAGTTACTTTATTTATTTATTCCCAGCGAAATACTGAATGATTGAATCTGATTATATTGTTTTCTCGATAACAATAAATAAAATGATGCCTTTAACCAAATAGCTGTGTAAAGACTATCAGTACCACGATGTTACAGAACACTTTATAAAACTATTAAATAATAATGAAGATTACACAGACCTGCGAAATTAATGTTTTCGACGTGAGTAACGGCATTGAAACTCGACGCGATTGTATTTGTCGTAGTTATAGCAAATCACGAGTACGGGAATAAACTTATTTCAATTTATTAATCTCCCTAATTAATGAAATAACTTTTTTTGTAGTGAGAACACTTTATAAAACTACAAATGAAAATTTCACAGACCCGTGAATTTAAAGTTTTTAATAAATACAAAAAAAGTTTTTGGTGATTTTTTCCCCCGTAATTTGCTGTCTATTTCGAAAATGGCCACCATTTTGTTTCCATCATGTCAAAATTTTCTGCAACCTCGTTATTGATATTTTTCATACAACTATAATTGAAAAGTAATTCACTCGAACAATTTAGAATGTATCATCAATCACCATAGTTTTTATCTAGTTAATTGTACGTAAATATCTATTCTTGAACAGGTAAATCGATTTTTCAGTAAATGGATAAAAATCACTCACAGTTCTCACAAGTTGCCTCAGGTTGAGAGAAAAGATAGAATATTCCTGGATGGTTTAAACTTTTTTCATCCAATTATGAGATATCTTCTAGAAAAAAAAATCACCTGCACACTATTTTAATTAACATTTGTTAAAGTGGTTTATGTAAAATAAACGTTTGACTAAGAGAATCAAATATTATGTCTTTGAACATAAAAGTTCAAACCAAATTTTGAACTCCCCAAAAAGCAAAAAAAAAAAAAAGTTTCTGTTTAAATGCGTTCTCAACCTGGAGCCTATCTCGTGCTAACATCCAGGGCCGCCGCGTGGGGGTGACAAAATTGTTCACCGCACAAGGGCGCCTGGGGCAGGGGGCGACAAAATTTATAGTACTTATAGTTTTTTAATTTAATGTTACTTACATAAAAGTTGTTAAAAAAACTTGCAATTTTGTATGTTTTATATTTTCTTAGCAATAAAATAAGATTTATTTTTTTAAATTTTATATTTTACATAATTTAATTTTGTTTTCTCTTCTGCGGTTTGTTTTCGTTTGTGTAAAACAAAATTTGATTTCCGATACGAACAATAAAAACACGTTCCGTGGGGAGTTCGCGCTGTTATACGGAACGTGTTCAAAATCTAAGAATTTGTAACATGTAACAACAGGAATTGGGAATGATTTGTATCGGCATAAATTTTTATTCATTATATGCTGAGAAGATGTTGTGGCTCAACGTCGTTGTTTTGTTTGCTTTTTTTTTGCAATGATAATATATATACATTTTTAAAATTATGTAAATCGCTTGGTTTTTCTTCTCCAAATCATATTTTGCTGCATGTTTGCTGTTATTAAATTGTTCTCAAAACTCGAAATAAAATCTTTATCGCAGCGTTTCTCAAACTGTGGGGCGCGCCCTCCAGGAGGGCATGATAACCCTACTTGGGAGTGCGAACGTATCGCGAAAAATCGAGAAAAAAGATTTAAAATAATTATCAATTTGATCAAATAATTTACAATTTAAAATAATTACAAAGTAAAATACATTCTTATATAATAAAAAATAAAATACAAATTCCCACTGATATAATACTCAACACTTATAAATGTATGGAGTACTGCACAAAGTATTTGATAATTATATTATCAACATTCAATTAAAAACAAGTTTAGTAATTACTAGTGACTTGCCTGGTCTTGTCACATACAAAATATTTATCTTGATAAATAGTGCGGTTAACAGTTAAAGTCGTATTGTATTGTAGTTTGGGACATCTCAAGGCATGGGCCAACTTGCCCCTTGCCCAGGACCTCGCTCTCAGTGGGGGCCTCATTTCGTTCTCGACTCCGTCTTAATAAGATCATGATCCGGATAATTGTAATGTCGTCAAATATTATTCCCGTACATTCCCTCCAAAAAACAGTTAATTTCAAACTGCATGTCAATTGGCAAAAGCGATAAGACTGTATTATTATGTGATGACCGTTGTTCCTAGCGTAACGTACCCTCCTCTACAAAGCCCGCTTTTCCGCTTAGGCACAGGGTGCAAAAGATTTGGGGGCGCAAAAAATTGGAGGGTGAAAAAAGAGAAAAAAATTAACATTACAAAGGACGGACAACCACCCAGTGTTTATTAAAAAGCCAATTATTCTCTTTCATTTTTATATCTAAATTATCTAATCTTCGTTTTAGTATTGGCCAAATTATTATGTAAATCGCTTAGCTTTTCTTTTCCAAATCATATTTTTTGTCATATATACCTGTTGTTAAATTGTTCTCAAAACTCGAAATAAAATCTTTATCGCAGCGCTTCTCGAACTGTGGGGCGCGCCCCCTAAGAAGGGTGTGATAACCTACTTGGAGGGGGGGGGGAGAAGCGAAAATCGAAATGAATTACGAAATATTGAAAATAAAATATTAAAAATAATTGTTAATTTAATAAAATAAATTTGCAATTAAAATAATTACAAAGCAAAATATATTCCTATATAATAAAAAATGAAATACACATTCAAACTGATATAATTCGCACTACTTATAAATGAATAAGTTCTGCACAAAGTATTTGATAATTAATTTATCAATATTCAATTAAAAACAAGTTCAGCAACTTCTAGTGACTCTCTTGGGCTTTTCATATATAAAACTTAATATTTATCTAATTAGTGCGTTTATAATTAAAGTCGTATTGCATCGTAGTTTTACCATCAAAGTTCATAATTGCATTCAGTACATTATTATTGTAAGAAGTGGGGCGCGATGAAAATTATGACTGAAAATTGGGTCGCAAATACTGAAAGTTTGAGAAGCACTGCTTTATCGCGATCTGCAACTTTCTTTTTGGTATCATGAATTCCTTTAGATTCTAAGCAGGAATCTATACACAAGAGCAGCCGAATTTGAGATTTCTTCACAAATTTAAGATAAAATATAAAAGGTTGCAGCATAACTGTAATCGTCACAATTCAGTTGAAGGTAATTTCAATTTGTAGGGATTTCACCTAAAATTCTTTTCGTTGTTGTTCAGTGTTGCGAGCTTAACTTATTGAAAAGTTCTTGTGATTTTCAATATTTTCATTTTTTTTATAGTATGTTGAAAATCTAACTGAAAGCCACTCTCCAACACTAGATGGGAAGTAGAATTCAAGTTTTAAGACCGTTGAAAAATGATTTGAATGGAATTTTGAAAGCGTTAATAAATATTCAAGAAGATCAAACAAGAGACATGGAATCAAGAACCCAAGCAAAAAATTTGATTCAGGTTTCCACGTTTAAATTCATTTATTCCATTAACATCTGGCACGATATTTTAAATTTAGTAAATGTAGTAAAGCAAATAATGCAAAATTCTAAATTTGATTTACAAATCGTGACTGACAATTTACAAAATCTTATATCAGAACTAAATAATCTTAGTTCAGATGAAGCGTATGAACATGCAATTGCCAATGCAAGTATAGTTGCTGATGATTTGGGGGTGGATAATGATTTTCCACAAAGTCGAAACAAGTTTAAAAAGAAACTGTTTCAAGATGAACAAACCGACGAACCAATCAACAATCCAAGACAAAAGTTTAAGGTTGAATTTTACAAAATAATATTAGACACTGCTATTTCTTCAATTTCAGAAAGATTCAGCCAATTAAAAGAACATTACAATTACTTCACTATATACCTAATTTAAAAAACTGGAGTAACAATGAAATTTTAAGACATTGCGAAGAATTAGAACGAAAATTAACGGATACTAAAAATATTAATGAAAAGGACATAACTGGATTAAATTTGTTTGAAGAAATAAAATCTTTGCGATCTTATTGATGTTTTACCTATTGATGTTTTAAATTATATTTATGAAAACAATCTTATCGGTACATTTCCAAATATTGCAATAGCTTTATAGATTTCTTTAACCCTGCCAGTTTTGGTGGCTACTGGAGAACGCGAAGTTTTTCAAAACTTAAAATTATAAAAAACTACATGCGATCTACTATGGCGTAGGAGAGATTATATATATATCAGACTTGTCAATTATATCCATAGAGAGTGAAATTTTGGATAAATTAAATATAAAGGCATTGATACGAGCATTTGTAGCTGCTAAGGCTAGGAGAATCAATATTTGAATATATTTTCTAATTTTGATATTTCACTTAAAAAACTTTATATCATTTTTGCTTTGTTTTGTTTTTAAAATTTATGAGATAAGAAAAAAAAAAACAATAAGACAAACGTGTTCTATTACTATAATTTTAAATCTTTTTTCAGTTCAAAAGTAAAATTTCGAATACTATAAAAGAGTATTTCACATATAATTTGTAGCAGTTTATAAGAGTGCAACAGAACCCCATAAAGGGGCGCCGCATTTCAACTTGAACAAGGGCGCCTAATACCCACGCGGCGGCCCTGCTAACATCCGCCAGTAGTCGGTGAGCATGCTTTTGTCCCATCTTCTTTGATATTTGTGTTCCATACCTTTGATGTCTTGGTGCAACCTTTCATCTTCGTCTTCGCTTACTTATCCTAAATTTTAGGAGAAATGATGCACAGGTGAATGAAGAAAATGCATTTTGACCCAAACAAACTTAAGCTTATGTTTCCTTTGTTATCATTCAAGTCTGAAATTATTCATCCTCTAAAAGCTCACGAATATCTGGACTAACAAAGATCCTCTTTTCTCAACTTTGCTTCATATAAACCTGGAAACATTTGCAAAGATATTTGAAACAATCCCAATTCTTCTATAATCATCCTTGGAAAACTGCTTCATTACAACATATCTTGTATGCAGAGGAGTTAACAATACATTCTTTGGATGAACAAAGCTGCTCAGAAACCCATTATTGTTGCCCAGTTTAACAATTTCTTTTTGGCATTCTGCTTTGACCCTGTGTTGAATCTTTTCACGGCTGTTCCACTTACAAATGAAACATAGGAACTTTGTATATTTGCCTTCTTGACCAAGAAATTTTAAGAGAACTTTTAAATCACCACAAATGGTCCAGCCGTCGTCAGCATATATTATTTGGCGGAGGATAAGAGTCAGGTTTTCATAGAGTTCCTTTAAAAGCTCTAAATGTCCAAATGGTACAGCTGCATACTGGCGTCCATGATGAAGAAAGACAGACTAAAACAGTGTTTGGGGCCCACAAGGGATTATTCTATTCTTAAGGAGGTAAATCGAAAAAGAACTCATTTAGTGCGTAAAAGATCTATTTATTAGTAATGCGGACAGTTATAAAATATTTTCGTCTTAGTTGTAATTTTGTAAAAATAGCTGTCGTTTTTATTAATTTCATTTTTACAATTTTTTCCCATGAATTTGGGTATTTTAATCTGCATTTTTAACATGTGTTTACTTCAGTTCATATTTAACTCTCATTTTTTAAAAAAGTTATAGTCAAATGAGTGGTGTAATTTAGAAGAGAAAGTTCATCAATATTCGGAGGAATTTTAAAATTTAGTTTCATACCCGCTGCTTAAGATGAAAAATTACCTTTTTGTGTTTTTGTGCCAACAAATCCATTAAACGTGTTGTCATCTTGAAGCAGATTTGAAGGCAAAACATAATGCTCATATTCATTCAGGTTTGAATTACTTTCAAACTCTAAAAACAGTTTTGAGAAAAGTGTAACATTAAAATCTCTATTTACTTCTCTTTATGCAACTGCTAATCCTTCTCTCTTGAGGTTAATTATCATATTTCACTATTTACGGTAAATCTGGAAAAAGTCAACAATAAGAGATAATTTAATCAAACCATCAATATCAGTATTTATTAAATTGGTTCTGCTTTCTAATAAATAACCTGGTTATTCTAAATTTCTTTCAAAATTTTTTGAAAAGACTGAATAAGAAGTATTGGTCTGTATGAAGAGACTAGGATTTATCTTTGCAAAACTTTGGGATTGGAAGAATTAGGAATGCTTCCAAGAATCGGGGAATATTCCATTGTCAAATAATTGCTGAAAATATTTAAAAATCATAATTCCCTTTCATTATTTCAGATTTTTGAAAAAATGATGCTGGGATCTGAACCTGGAGTTTTATTTCTGGACGAATGGAGAGATAGCTCTATTTAACTTTGAAGTATGAAACGGTTCACTGAGAAGATTGTTTTCCATGTTGAGAAAATCCAAAGGCAGAGGCTCGTGATAAGCTGAATTGGATGCAAAAAAAAAAAAAAAACCTTTCAAAGATATTAGCTTGAATTAGAGGCTGTGTAATAAATCGTCATTGACTATAAGAATATATAAAGTTGAATCTGGATTTTTATGAGTAGAAAAGTTTCTGAGGATATTGAAAAATATTTTCGAATTATATGCGTTCTTACAGATAGAGTCTCAATATACTCTTTTTGCAGCCCATCCAGTATAGTGGTTAGTGACTATGACTGCGGTGCTATCAGGACTGGGTTCAAGTCCCTGAGAAGGCACAGATGTTTGTGTTGTAACCCATTCTTCTTTCATT